>JAKWJA010000515.1:0-23057 GCA_027704765.1 Solanum habrochaites | reverse complement strand
ATATCTAAATATATATATATATATATCTATCTGCATAAGTATTTTTCCTCAACCTAAAGTGAGAACGGAACGTTTACAATATACATGGGGATTATGGAGCTTGGTACTGTTATTGCAAAGAAATTTACAATTATTTCACACGGGTGTGGCAAAAGTTTGTGAAAGAGAAAGATGATAGAAGCAAACATACAATTATTCACAAATTTATATAACACCTGTTGTAAGATCATTTTTTACTACTTTTGCAATAGTAATACTTAAACCTCCATGATTTTCTTGATGTATCATAAAAGTTCATGTCCTGACTCTGAATTTGAGGAAAATAACTTCATGCATTTTGGAGGTATATATAATCTCATTAAAGTTCAACATCACTTGGAGTTAGTTCTTTGTGAAAAAGTTGCTTGTACGAGGATTCACATTATCACATAAATAACATTAAAATGGTGAATTACCAAGAGAATTAATAAAACACGAAATGTTATGGGCTCATGATCCCTAAGTACTATTGAAATTACACATTACGGAGTTTACATTCATGTGGAGTCGACCTAATAATATAGCAATAATTTAGGAGACTTATGGTTTATTTAATTTAAACTCTATAATTTAATTATTTTGTAGTCATTGTCAGAAATATATCTTTTCTAACATGTTGTTACGATCCAAAACTTGGACTTGATGAAACCGGTCTATTCCCCCCAATAATAAATCAACGTCACCCCAACGAAACGAAAGAAAACTGATCAATCGATACTCTTGTTTGATATAGACAAAAGCGCAAATATCAGTAGCAAATTAACGCAGAAAACAGAAGCCAAGCTCGGTAAAATGGTCAGCTAATCTCAAGAAAATAGAGTTATTTGTCAAGCCAAAATAATATCTTAGGTATACTTGGATACAATTAGAAAACTTAAATATATTCTTAAGGAAGGAAGTTGTATTAATAAGGATTATACTTTAAAGAGAATCCTTGTTTAACAATACTTCCTTACCTTATCTGATAAGGATTTAGGCAAAGAACTCTATAATAAGAGGACGATGCTGATGATGACTTCTACGACTTCACATAGAGAGAAAAGTGATAATTTATGCATAAAACTGAGTCTTCAAGATCGATAGGTTTTGCTACATTTTCAAACGTTCTTGAGTGAAAGGTTTTTAACGTGTATAACTATCTTCCTGTTTTGTTCTTATTTAATTTATTCAGTTTATTGTACAAATGGTGGTTTTGGGCTCTTGACGTAGGGTTGAGTTTCTGTGAGGATTGTAACAAAAGGTGGGTTTGGCCTTTTGGATAGATCGATTGGAGTCAATCGAGAGAGGTATAGAGTTAACTTTTTGAATTATTGATTTGTATCACAAAATCTTATAGTTGAATTAATAAAATGATGTTTTTCCTTCTTAGTGAGGAAGGTTTTTTAATTTAATAAGTGTTTTTGTCTTTAACTTAAAAGCAACTTCAAGACCTGGTTCTGTTCTTGGTTAGGTTTCTTCAATTGGTATCAGAGCAGGTCTTTTCGATAAAGATTCACACCTTGAAAGACTCAATGGAAGCACCCCTACCCCAACAAGAATGGAGCTTTCACAAACACGACCACCACTATTCAATGACAAATTTATGGATATGGCAAAACGTATGCTGGACCATCTTATTGGCGAACCCTGTCTAATGGGGACTAATTCCTAATGGCCCAACCCATACCTATGAAACCGCAACTGATGGAATATCCCCAAAATCCCAAAGGAAGATAGATGGAATGCTGAAAGACAATCTTGCAATTCAAAAATGTCAAAGCCAAGACAATTCTGATATGTGGCATAGGACCAGACGAATACAATCGAATCTCGTCTTGTCAAGCATGCCAAAGCCATAGGGAAACCTACAACCGCTCATTATGGAACACCGCAAGTCCAGAAATCTAAAATTGATAACTTGAACCAGGCAAGATGAGCTGTTCATGATTGGCAAGAAGGGGAGACTATTCAAGACATGCCCACCAGGGGGGTTCACCTCCATCTTAATGAGATTTACTCCTAGGAGAGAATTTCCTAATGGAAAGGTGTAGGAAACGTCTTGAGTGTCCTTCCCTGAAACTTGGGAAAAGCAAAGTTGAGGCTATCACTGAGCCCGCGACCTAGACTCACTGGCCATGGGATGAGTTTAATTGGTAATCTCATCACCTACTAAACTCAAGAAAAACCAAGAAAAGAAATTGGAGGAAAAAAAAGGAAGGAACCTGGTTTCTAAAAGGCTAGCTACATCAATGATTTTGAGATGAAAAATATTGCCCTCCATCACCAAAGGTTCACTAAATGCTAAAGAGGCAAACCTTTCAAAAGTTTCTTCTCAACAAACATCTGAAAAAACACTAAGACCAGATTTTTTGTTCCATAAAGTGGTGGGAGCCCGATCCCTTCAATCAACTTATGTCCCTCTGGGCCTTAGAGCAGAAAAAGGCAACTTTGAGAAGGGCAAAGACATCAAAAAGGATCCTTTTTCCCCTCCAACCAGAAGAATGACAATTCAAGGGCAGAATTTTCAATGAAGAGTGCCTTTGCAGGCAAGGGGGAATTCATCTGATGAAGAGTCGGAGGGTTGATGAGACAAAAACAATCAAGTCCCTTCTTCTTGCACTAGAACAAGAAGATGATTATGATTTCTTGCTCTAGTGCAGTGGAACCAAGGAAAGGAAATGAAACCTGCAGATCACAAGAACCATACTAGAATCATGCTTGTCAAGACTCTGAAGAGGATAAAGAGAAGAATATATGAATGAAAAGGTTAGGCCTTCATCACTCCAGACAATCTAAACTCATACTCAAAAAAGAGCTATATCTTTACTCTACCTCTCTTGATGCTATAAAAATCATAGACTCAAAACATGACTTGATAATGAAAGACTAGGCATCTCTAAACGAAGAAACAAATCTTGAAAAACAAATCTTAAAATCTTCATCTTTTTCTCCAAGAATACTGAACTAAATAAAAAACCTAGAGTTGGTAATTTAAAAGGAATGAAGCAACTCTCAAAGCTTCTTGTTGACGAAACTGAAGCCGAAATGTAATCGAGATGGACCAGGTCCCTCCATAATGCTTGACAACATTCACAAGAATCGCACATCTGCAGAGACATGGGATAGGGTTTTTGATAGAACCCCATCTTTCAAGTAAAATCCAAAAATCCCACATAGAATTGTCTATGCATGCACTGTGGGCTGGTTAAGTGCCATAAAAGTCATGATTGTCAAGAAAACAAACTGCTCATCAACAATACATTTTGAAATCTTTGAGAAAACCGTCATCATTAGAACCCAATGAGCAAAAACAAATCCTACAACATCAATCTCTTCCTAAATGGGCCATAGAAATCGTATCCATCCATTCCCTAAGCATAAATCAAAGTGGATTTGGTACCAAAACTTAATCCCCAAAATTAAATTGCAAGCGATCATTGGAAGAAAGAAGCAGAACAATGGGACTTGATAGTGCATGTTCCAGACACATACTGGAGATAAAAGAAGTTTCCTCTCACTCAAAGCACATCAAAGAGGAAACTTGGCCCTTTGGTAAGTGTAAAAAGAAGTGTGAAATTTAGGGAATTGGAAAGGTTGGATCACTGGAGACTCTTGCATTGAGAACGTTTATTATGCTGAATGGCCTACAACAACATAATCTATGAGTGTATCTCAAATATTCGATAAAGGAAACAATGTTCTCTTTAAGAAAAGGACTGCCGAGTAAAAACTCAGCGAACTGTGACCCTGGTTCTACGAGGTAAGAGACCCAAGAATGTGTACAAGCCAAGATTGTTAACTCCAAGGAAGATACTCTTAATGTCTGAAGTGCATTCTCTGATTGCTCCAGAGTGGCCACAAAAAATGGGACACATTAGGCATGACAACGATAAACAGCTAATACCTAAAGACCTAGTTAGGGGACGTCCAACAAAAGTTTCAAGGACACCCAAGTATGTGAACCTGCATTCAAGGAAAACAGTTAGGTCGTCCTTTCAACCCAAATTGCAGTAAGTAAACTAACTCAAGCCACTAGAACTGCTTCACATGGATTTGGTGGACCAATGCTGTGTACAAGCAGGGGTGGGAAAAAGATATGTTGTTTGGTACTAGTTGATGACTACTCGATTCACTTGGCATTGTTTATCCTTGCAACAAAGGTGAGGCATTCACTATGTTTGAAATCTTCGCAAAGCTGGTTCAGAAGAAATTCAACAAAGAACTAATCAGCATCATATCGGATCATGGTTTGGAGTTTGAGAACTCACAATTCCTACAATTTTTGCATTACAAATGGAATTGAGCATAACTTCTCAGCACCGTAGAACACCCACAACACAATGGTGTTGTGAAGGAAAAATAGAACATTGGAAGATATTGCAAGAACAATGTTAATCTCAAGAAAACTTCAAAAATCTATGGGCTGAAGCAGTGAACACAGGATGCTATCTAATAAATAGATGTATGATCATATTAGTGTTCAACAAACACCAATATGACTGGCTAAAGGAAGGAAACCAAATTTAGCACATCTTAGGGGCCTTTTGGGTGTGTATTGCTTCATACACACCATTACACAGACGTTTGGAAAAAATTTGATGCCAAGAGGATGCAGAATTTTTCTGGTCTACTCATCCAAAGCAGGCCTAACAAGGTACTTAATAAAAAAAAACCGTGTCAGAAAGGGTCCACATTGTCTTTAATGAACATACTAAGTGAAGTGTTGATTGAAATTCAGAGGATGAACAAAATGAGTGAACCTGCTCCAAGCCTCAGAACCAAAATATGGAAAAAGACCCATACTCTTCGGATAAAACATCTGAGATCGGAGATAAGTCTACTAATGAACTGGGTCGTCCACCTCAAGAACCAGTAAGTCTTCCAACTCACCGTTGGAAACATCAACTCTCACCCTTTGCAAAACATTCTTACTCCTCTTAACCGGCATATCTACAGATCCACACTACTTATATGTGTGCATTCTCTGCTATGTTATCCTGATTGATCCTAAAAATATAAGAAAGCACTGCTACACTCGTGATTGGTCCTTAGTTTCATGCAAGAAGACTCCTCAACCAGTTTAAAAGTAAAAAAGCAGAGTGGTGGAACTTGGTTCAAAAAACCTCAAAACCGTACGGTAATAGGAACTAGGTGGGTGTTTTAGAAACCAAGCTCGTTGATCAAGGACAATGTGCGAACAAAGCTAGGCTAGTTGTACAGGATACAAACCAAGAAGAAGGTCTAGAAATATGATGAAACCTTTTGCCCATAGCAAGATTGAGCAATTAGAATAGTTGGTTGCATATGTTGCTCACATGGAGTCAACAACTCTACCAATGGATGTCAAAAGTGCCTTCTACAATGGTTACTTACAAGAATAGTGTATGGTAAAACAACCCTCAGTTTTTGAGAATACATATATCCTGATCATGTTATATAAACTGGACAAAGCCTCTATGGGCCTAAAACAAGCACCTATAGCATGGTATGATCGATTGTCTCCTTTTCCTCTCAAAAACACATAGATTACAAGAGAAAAAATTGATAATACTTTTTTCTTCGAAAACAGGTAAAGATAGTTCATAGTCCCAAGTATATGTAGTGATATCAATATTTGGAGGAACCAATGTACTCACTTCACTAGGAAGATTTGCTCAACTAATGATAGTGAGTTTGAGATGCTTATGATGGGAGAGTTTAAACTTCTTTTGGGCCTACCAAATTAAGTCAAACTCCAGTTGGAACATCAATTCTCCACAAAAGTACATCACGGAATTACTGAAGAAGTATGGTAATGATGAAGCTAATTCCAATTACACACCCATTGGGACAACCACAACGCTTGATAAAGATGAACCAGGTTCACCAGTCAATGACCTAGATAGAGAGCTAATGATTGATCACCTTATACCTCACTGCCAGTAAACCGATATAGTGTTCAGTGTTGGTCTATGTGCAACGTTTCTTCAGTCTTGTCAAGGAATCACAAATCTAAAAGCTGTCAAAAGAATCTTGAGATATTTAAAAAGCACAATGAACCTGGTTCTCGGGTATCTAACTGGTGACTCTTTTGATCCAAAGGGATTGCTGACGCAGATTATGCAGGACATAATGGTTTGATAGAAAAAAAGTAAAACTCTGGGATGGCACACTTTTTAGGACCATGTTTAATATCTTGGGCAACTAGAAACCAAATTCAGTGGCTCTATCACTTCGAGCTGAGTATGTTGCATCTGCTTCATGTTGTGCCCACTTCTTTGGAATAAAACAAGCAGCTTAAAGTATTTTGGTATAGAAACAAGGTGTGGTTCCTATTCTATGTGGTATACAAGTGCTCTGAACATGGCCAAAAATCCGAGTTCAACACAAACGCACCAAACACATAGATGTTGGAACATCATTTTCTCGTGATGATTTGAAAAAGGAAACATAGTAAGGAATTTCTCTCACACTAGGATCAAGTTGCTGATATTTTCACCAAGGCCCTGAAGAGAGTCATTTCAAAAAATGACTTGGTTAGACTCATCTTTTTAGAATTGAATTCTGTCCAACCAGTTCTAAGGGTATATGAAACCCAGGTTTCAGTCCAAGTTGGTTCTCCAACTGCTTTACACTTAGCTGTCAAAAATTTCAAAACAAGGGGAGGGGAAACAATTCCATCTTCTCTCTCCTATGTCACTTCTCCTGAAAGCAAGGTGCCAACCGTTAAAGCACCTTCTCCTCTGATGTCATCCCCCCATATTACCCAACGCCCTCGAATAACAAACAACACAAAACCATTCCCAATAAGCACTCTCTCTAAACAAGCACCAAACTTTTTCCACATCTTCATTCTTTATAAAAAAGAAATCTCCCTCCATCACCAATGGGTTAGTCCACTCGTCGCTTACCTCAGTCCTGACGTTGCATTTTCTCAGGAAGAGAGCCCATTGTGATGATGTGCCCTATCGATGGGGAAGAAGCCAACTCCCAACCAACCATTCTCACCCAATTCAGATCTTATCTACATCTCCACCACAAAAGCCTACATCTCCCACCTATAGTTTCAGAATGGGCACCACCATCCACATAGAATCTCTCCAACCACCACAAGTCCAAGAAACCCACCCCATTATCCCAAGTCCAGAAATCCCATCATCACCAACCCAGAACTCCCACAACCACTGTCCCAAATAATCTCCCTTCTTACCATCTCACAAACCACTCCTCAAACTCCCCACCATCTCCTCAATGATGATTTCTTTTGAGTACCCTTCATCCTGAAAAACCAAGGCGGCCAAGAAAGCATATTGCAGTTAAACCTGTTTTCGTCCACACAGGCCAGTGACAAGGAGTGTGAATGTGGTCAAACCCAACAATGATGAGGCTCTCTAAGTGTGAAGCGGTCGACGATTGGGGTAAGTCTCATGTTCGTTCATCCCATTTCCTCTCCAATGAATCTTGATTCCTGACAACTGATGATGTATCTGAGTTAACAATTCTGCACTACTGCCTCAATCAAAATATCAAAATCTGCAAAAAGAAATTCAGATAAATTTCTCCAAAGTGGGAAGAAAAAGTACTTCCAAACAAACAGCTGCTTAGGGGTATAAACTTTTCACCCTGATATCGTATTCAATGGATATAGTGAAGGCAGGTTTGTGAACTACTAAGGTTTCATCAGGGGTGGAGGAGTTTTTCCTTGAACCTCATTTGATTAATGAACAGGAAGTGGTAGATTTCTATCCAAACTTGTAATCTTAGAAGGAGTGTGGTTCGTCTAGTTGTAAAGGGTGTTGACATGGTTTTGGATGCAACTAAACTTGGGAAATCTGCATATACCATCTGTGGAATAAGATTACAATTTGGGATTTTGATAATATTCTAGCTTGCCAGCCAAATTCTCTCAAGGTAGAGTCAATTCTAGGGCCCAAACTGTTTTTACGGGAATTATGAGATCTTTTCAATAATCTTCTTTTTTTAAAATAAGTTTCATAAGGTTATACTGCCTAGAGTCACCAACTCACATTGCCTCCATAAGAGACATTGGGACTTATGAATGCTCTTTGAGTGCAAAGAACGCATTGAGTTGCCCACACTGATTCATCAAACATCCTAGCTGAATTGTTGATCCTAAACTAGGTTCTCATCAGTTAGCTTTTGGAAATTCTGTTAACTAGAGTGTTTGAATTCAATTTGAATACCATTGGTATAAGGCGCAGGATTGGGGGTGTAGACTCGTGCAGACTGTTCACGCCAAACCATCCTTGATGATTGTGGCATTCCCATGGAGTCGGAGCATGTTGCAACTGCGTCTCCACGTACATATGGTCCCTGTTGTCTTCAATTACTCAGGAACTTAAAGTAGCTGAAGAACGTAATGCCACTCTTGAGTCGAAAACCAGAAGTTACGTGCTGATCTTGACACTTCACAGCTGAAATTCACAGGTTGAAGGATCATTAGTGCAGCAGCAACTTGCTAACAATGCAAGAGTTTGACAGAGTTTCTGTGGTATATAGGGGTTCGGTGCTTCAACTAAAGCTGGTCAAAACCTTCACATTAAAGCATGTTGTTTGAACCTGGTTTCTCTTTAGTTGTTTAAACTCTGTGTTGTTACTCTTTGTTTTGTTGCGAGAACAATTTTACTATGTCTCAACGGGCTGGCTTATATTGTTGCTATGGTGTTTTTGATTGGGTTTGTTTGAGCCGCTGTTGGAATTCTTTTTTATTTTGTCAAAGGGGGAAGAGTATTTGCGCAGCATCACATCACACAGAAAGATTTAGTTTTGGTCTTCATCAAAAAGGGGATATGATAGAATCGATAATTCTTGTTTGATGATAGACACGAACCGCAAATAATCAGTATCAATGTTCCAGCAAAGAAAGCCGAGCTCGAGTCCAATTCGAGTAAAATGGGTCCGCTAAGTATCAATAAAATAAGTTATTTGTCAAAGCAAAAATAATATATTAAAGGTCTAATTGATACAAATAAGGCAAACCTTAATATTTATTAAGTAAGGAAGTTGTCTCTACTCAAGGATTATACTTTAAAAAAAAAGGGAATCCCTTGTTTTAACAATACCTTCCTTACCTTATCTGATAAGTTTTAAGGCAAAGAAGCCTATAAGAGATGACGATGCGTGAAAATTCTATTCTACGGACTTCCATAGAGAGCAAAGTGATATTATTCATAAACTGAAGTCTTCAAAGATCGATAGGGTTTGCTTACGTTAAACGTTTTGAGTGAGCCGGTTTTTTAAAACCTGTAAAACTATCTCTTCTTGTTTTGTTCTTGATTGTAATTTTACAGTTTTAATTGTACCAGTGTGGGTTTGGGCTCTTTGTAGGGTTTGAGTTTCTGTGACAAATGAATTGTAACAAAAGGTGGTTTTGGGCCTTTTGGAGAGATCGATTGGAGTCAATCGAGAGAGGTAAGTAGAGTTAAGGCTTTGTTGATTATTGAGTTGTAATCACAAAATCTGAGAGTTTGAATGTAATAAAAAACACTAGGTTGTTCCTTCCTTGAGTGAGGAAAGTTTTTAATTTAATAAGTGTTTGTGTCTTTACTTAAAAGCAACTTACAAGAACCTGGTTCTTGTTCTGGGGTAAGGTTTCTTCAAAAACAGAAAGATAAAACAAGAATGTTGTTTCCAATTGCACACACAAGTGTACATGGTCGCGCAAGTAATATAATGACTCTTAAATGTATCGATTTATCGAACCCAAAAGACTTGTCAATGAATTACAAAATTATATTAGTCTAATTATTTATTTAAGAGTTCCAAAAGAAATGAATGCAAGAATAACATAATAACATTACTTATAGTGATTGAAAAAATTAATTCTAAGGCTGCAACATGTATCGTCTCCCCTACGCTGCCAGAATTGTCATATACTTTGCCGTCGCATATGACTGTTGACACCTAATTTTGACCCTCTCGATGATAATTAATTTTTGAGCTTCTTCAATTACAAAGAACCAAATAATTAGTTTTTATAAAAACTTATAAGAAATATAAAGCTCAGAATTTTTTTTTAGTAAGTTTTTTGTTGCCTTTGTAATTTTTAGTAATATATATCTAATATAATTTCGCAGCTAATCAACAGATTTTGCAAACATTCCAAAAATCCTTTCCAAAAGACTTTTACTTTACTTATTTAAATATTTTACTAATTAGTTTAGGTATATAGTAATTTACCTTGTTTCAAAATTAACTATAATATAATTTGGATGTTCGAGATTGTTTAGCCGTTGCGACAATCGTACGAGTTTGTGCAGATATCCAGAGGGATTTCAAATTAGGAAGAGAGTGGATGGTCGACTTCGCCCTTTTCCTTGGAGACACATTCTTGAACACAGAACTCCTTGGGTCTCTATGTAGCCTTCTTAATCGTTCGTGTTCGGGTTGTTCGTGGTGAAGGTTGTTACGACGAACCTCTATGATTTCTACTCGCCTTTTCTTCCTTTGGCATCCTTATGTTTGGAAGTCCTAATCTATGTGGTGGTTCTTGAATAATTTCTAACTGAGTCGATGATGTATGTTATTTTAGTTGTTCTAGTGTGCCTATTCAATGGCTTTGAAGCCTGATAATTGATTTTCCTTTCTTTAGTTATTTTGTTGTGTTTTCTCTCTTGATTTTCTTGACGGAATAGAACTATTTTCTTTCCTTCTTAGCCAAAATGTCGTATTTTTCAGTCATTAATTTTTTGACATGGTAAATTTTTCCTATGATTTGTTTACTTATCATTGATACAAATTATTCTTGGCTATTATTACCATCTATTTATAAGGTTATTGTTTGAGTTTTGATCCCTTCATTATTTTGAATTGATTCTCATAACGTTTACATCTCTTTTGCATTTCAAATTTGTCCGGATCTTATGGATCCCACTCCCACTTTTCGTTTAGCCCCAACTCGTGTTTGTGTAACTCGACTGATCTTTTGAATTAATTAATTAATTACTCAAAATCAACTACAATCTTTATTGTCAAATTATATATATATATAGAGAGAGATGTGCGTGTATTTTGTTATTTTGATCTATGAAAACAATAATAATAATTTTTTTGATTCTTACAAATATCACGCAACATCTGTCATTTTTGTTTAAAAAAATAAATAAATTCTCGAGCGTCTAGCTTTTTAATTCCACTTTAAAAATTACGTACAAAAAGGCCCAAAATAAGCCCAAATAAATCAAGCAAGTACTACCTAACCGGGCCCATCCAAAATAGAAAATAGACCACTCTATAAATTGATCCTGAATGATAGGATTTTCTATCTGATACTCCTCCTTGCACTCCGCCTCTTTCATCAACATGTTTTCTCCTAGAATGGGTCTAAACTTGACTTACATTCCGCCTCCTCGCTCTGTGGATCATCTATGTGTATCTCATGATGTCATGCATTCTTCACTTTCTCAGCTTGCTGAAGTAGGTATCCTTCCCTCTTTTTTTTAAATAAAAAAATTTGTTGCTCTTTCTTTGCAGTGGTATACTCCAATGAATGCAATGGATTTGAAAATTGTTTCGACGAAGATGTCAAGTCTTGTGCATTATTGATCGAACTCTATGTGAGTATCCTCTTTTTCTTCCTTCTTTTTTGTTTTTTCCAAAGCATCGTTGTTAATACTTGAGAGAATCAGGTTAATTTTTATTCGTTCTCCTTATATTTTTCACATGAGTTCTTGTTAATATTGTTTTGCAAAAAAATAATAATTTATAGTTCAAATCTTTATATGAAAACTCTTGTAGTTTTATTTTTTTGAATTTAAAAGAGTGAGTCTTAGAATATCTTATGAAAAAGTCTTTTATTTGGATGAGAGTTTGGACATATAATTTGTGAAATTTGAAAAGAAAAAAGAGTAGCATTGTCATTCATCTAATAGTTATCATCTTATAAAGTCATTTTTTGATTGAAAAATTGAAAAAAAACTAAAAGAATGTGATATAAACATTAAGTGAGTGAGACCATCTAAATAGAAAATAAACAAATCCTATTTTGAGTGGATTTAAAATGAATTGGAATTGCGTATTTTATTTTTTTTCATTGTTATTTTTATATTTCGATCTTTGTGTTTGAACAATCAAAATTGTAGCTAACTAACGAAACAAACTTAATATCAAGTACAATCATATATGTAACGGTTGGTGATTGTCATTTAAGAGTGAGCCATCATCTATTGCCCAAGTAACTACAATATTCATCCACGTGAGAAAAAAGCTTGCAATTCTGGTTCAAGATTCAAAGGTGTTGTGGGCGAATATAATGGTCATTGTGCTAAGGTATGTATAGACACTACTCTTCTTATACACCACTTGTGGGATTACAGTTGATATGTACGTTGTTGACTTATTGTTTTTACATGTCGTACACGAGATATTTTCTGACAACGATCCACGACATATAAATTCCTAGAGTTTCATTAATATACAAACAATGTAAATGATTTATATAGGTTACCCACAAGATTCCTGCACACATCTGTAAAAACTTCTCAAAATATGAGATTCTAATATTACTTAGGGATCAAAAGCCAACATAATTTTGTGTGTTTTTTAATCCTCTTGATAAATTCATGATTTCAATGCTATTTGGGATAATTTTGAATTTTCGAAGAATCAATTTTTTTCAGAAGGAAATAACTATAAGTGATGTTGAGTTTTATAGGTTTGTATATATCTAAAAAACTAATATAAGCAATAAAGTATTTTTCTCAAATTTAAAGTGAGAACATGGTCTTTTTGATATATACGTTTAGGTAAATATTGCAAAGAAATCGAAAATTTTATTTTACACTTGGTTTGGCGTAAGTTTTTTGTGAAGACGAAAGGTGTAAAGCAAACAAGATACAATTATTTCACCAAACTTATACAACCCTTTGTAAAAATAACTTTTCGATTATTTTGCAATAACACTATCTAACTTTTTCATCATGATTTCCTCTATATCATAAAAGTTCATCTCCTCATTTTTGGGATTGAGGAAAATAATTATGCCTTTTTTTTAGGTATATGAAGCTTATTGAAGTTCACACATACTTGGGGTTCAGCTCTTTTTGAAAAGTTGCTTGTAAGAATCATATTATACAATAAATAAACATTAAAAACGTGAATTTACTAAGAGGATAAAAAAAACACAAAATGTTTTAGACTTGGAATCTCTAAGTACTATTGGAATCACATATTTTAAGAAAGTTTACATGCAGTATATAGACTAGTTTTGCCTTGGCTCATACTTTAGAATAGGCCCAACATAGTTGATTTTAGTGTCAGCTTTTTTCACCGTAACAATACAACCTAATCAATTTAACTATTTAAAGTGTTATTGAACTAATTAGACATTGGTGTATAGTGAATGAGTGAATAGTGCTCAACTTATGAACGGAATGTGATAGTATATTGTAAGTATGAATACTAAGAGGTACGATTGACCTAATTTGTCATAGGTCCTAATGAAACTAGGTTTCTGAATTGTACCCTTAGTTTGTGATTATTATAGTAAGAAAAACAATTATATATTGGTAGTCGGATTTACTCATCAATATTAAGTTTGAATTTGAGATAAGTGTCATGCCCAACTAAAAAAGGTCAACTAAAGGACTAGAAAGAGAACCTTATGCATCTCTTTTTCGAGAAAAGAGACCTCAAACCTCGTTCACTATAATGCAGGTCAATTTTTCGTTGACCCCATCATGCGGTCGCCAAACGGAGACATCACGAGGTCACCAATAAATAGTTCGATTTTTTTTAAAAAAGAGACCCTCATTAGGTCACTATTATATCGTTAAATTTTAATTTTATATTTTAAAAAAGAGCCTCAGAGGTCGACTATTTATATTATAATTTTAATTTTTTATTTTAAAAAGAGACCCTCATGAGGTCCTATTATACTTAATTTAATTTATTTGTAATTATTTTAAAAAAGAGCCCTCATGAGGTCGCTTTTTCTGCATTTATGATAGCGGCCTCATGAGTCTCCTGTTATGAAATTTCCGGAAAAATATAATGGCAAAAAAAAGACCTCATGAGGTTTTCTTTTCTGTGCATTTTTAAAAATATAAAATGTTAAATACGCCTCCTGAGGTCTTCTAAATCTGAAATTTCTCTGGAAAATTTAATGCAAAAAAGAGAACCTCATGAGGTCTCTTTTTCTGGGAAAACTGGCAGGCTAATTTATTTCTTTCTCTGCGGCTTCTCATCACCAGTCATTTTTTCTTCAGTACCAAAATCAAGCTCACAAATGCTACAAAATCAATTGAGCATACATTTACTAATTATTCTCTATCAACCATTGCAAACTCACCACCTTCACAATAATTCTAATTACAACAAAAACCTGATATCCTATATCATGACTCGAAAAGAAGAGCATATGGGACCTAAATCACATCTAGGGAAAAAGGAGTGTGGTCAATTCGCTTTTTTTTAGCGTACGTCTCGCCTAAATCAGACCACTCGAGTTATCGATCATCAGCGCTACAGCCTCTGTTAGCAGTGGTATAATCTTCTAAACCCCCCCTAACAACATGCCATTGCAAGTAGCCATAAAAGCTTCCTCCATAGCATCTCTTGAGATACCATTGTTGCAAATGTTTGCAAATGCTCTCATGTGTTTCATGCCATATTGCGTTAGCGAACCACAATGTACATCTTATAATCTGGATGTACATAAAAGGATCAGGTAATAATGAACTACCATACAAAAGAATGCTTTCATTTTAAGAACGGTCATCAGATTAAACAGAATACAAATGAAACTACAGTCATTAGACAAACACTACTAGAAATTTGACTTACTGACATGCTTATTTAGCAACGATTATACCATCGTAGCAATAGCTCACCTATTACAACGGTTATAACCGTGGTCAAATATCCTTGAATCTAATAGAACAATTCTAAAATAAATTGTTGCATCATCCCTATAACCGTCCCTATAGAGAATCTATAGCAACAAGATTTTAAGTCGTCGCTATAGATTACTCTATGGCAACAGTTTTTTTAGAACAATATCTGATTTGGTTAGCCCTAAATATTTTTCCCCTCCTAAAAAAAATATATTTTCCCTCCAATATTATTTGGTGCAAAGTACAAACATTAGTGGTGCCTCCTAAAAATAGTTCTGATATATTAGTACCTTGTTTAAAAAATGTAAAAGAATTTTTCAGAAACTTTCATCAAGCATTGAGTAGTGCCTTTTTTCTCTGGGTGAAAGCCTGTGAAGGAATTTTCTGAATTATTTTGTTGTAGGAACACGACATTGTTGGTGAAGCTCGTTGGTTAAGCTGTTGTGAAGTTGTTTGGTGAAGCTCGTAGGTAAGCTGTTGCTGAAGCTCAGTGGTGAAGTTGCTGAAGCCGTCGAGGAAAAAATACAGCTCGTTCTTTTTTGTGTGAATGTTTTTGAGGTTCGACTACGAATTCTCTTAAGAGGTTAATATGTTTAAAAGTTTTCCGAACTGACTAAAGGCTTTCCCTATTATTTTGGTTGGCTTGTTCTTGGAAGCCGCTGAAGTTTTTAAACTGCGACTGTTATAATGCACCTTGGTGAAGTTGTTGGTTTGGGGGGCCGTCAGTGAAGCTGTTTGCTGAAGCCTCAGTGTTAAGTTGCTGAAGCTCGTCGAGGAAACAAAGCAGCTCGTTTTTTTGGTGATGTTTTTGCGGTTCGACTAGAATTCCATCTTAAAGGTTAATAATTTTTAAGTTTTTCTATGCTAGTTTTCATGATTTCTAAGTCCCATTGAATTAATTTTGAAAAACTTAAAGAATAATATATGGTAGTCTTAAATCTATTTATTTGCTCCATATAGTTAGTGTATAACTTCCCTGTTTTGATTCTGTGATATATAAGGAGAGTCGAAATCTAGTGCTCCCAGTTGTGGATCTTAAGATTTCTCTCTGCCTTTTTTTTTGTTCCAGCTGAATTCCTTCCCTTAATATTCCCCATTTGATGTGAATCTGGAACACACTTACTCCCAAATTACTATCCTACGGTATTTGTTTCACTTCTTGTTTGACGATATAACTTAAGCTAGTTTCGTTTTTTTTCAAAAACTCTCTTGTCCTTTGAATGGCTACAAACCTTGATGTAATATTGGTGTTTGTGACCCTGTTGTTCTCTCCTCTTTTTTTTTGGTATTCATATTGCTGATCTCACCTTTTTTCTGATTAAGGCTTAGTTATCTTCAATTTTGTGTTTGAATGATTATTAAGGGATGTCTAACCTTTAGTAATCACTGTCGTTTTTGGACTTTGAAATACATTCGGCTTCTGATATTGTCTATGTGTTTTTTTCTTGTTCGATTGAATGTTTCTTCCCTTATAGTCACTCTGCCGAACATAAATTTGTGACAATAATGCACTCTTTATTCGTTTAAGTTAATGACATTGTAGGATTTGTGCATTTTACGATATTGTTTTGATCATCACGAAGCACACATTGATTTGGCTTTGTATGATTTGCTACTCACTTTACATGTTTCGTTTGGTTCTTCTTTTTGGATGCGGGTGTCTAATATTTTTAAACTGGCTAATATCATTTTTTTATTGTACAGTGTGTTAGTCTTAGAATTTTGTTCAATTTTTAACTTCACTTCCACTTAATATAAATTGTGTGGAACTGAAATTTGTTTTTTCAAGTTTTTAACTACTTGCACAATAATTTATATTGACAGTGATGTAACATTTTATTAAAAGAGACCTCTTTACATGTCTTTTAGCATTTCCTTCTCTTCCAAAGTTCCCATATAACTAGGTTGGTTAATAGGCGTTCATGATATGCGTGCCAATTTGGGGGCTTCTCTTGTATTTTTTGAAAACTTGAATGGACCTGCCAATAACTGCATTCTTATATTATTACTTACTAACTTCTTATACTATTACTTACTTTCTAAGTTCGATTCAAACTGAGAGCTGAAACAATCTTCTTTTCAATCCATTCCCTAAATCTTTTACAGAGTCTCTTTCTCTTCCCAACCATTTTGATTTACTTACTAGACGATATTTGTTTTGATTCAACATGTAACATAGAAAGAATATAGTCCCACTTTTCTTTGTGCTTCATAAAATATTGTATCCATTGTTAAGTGTGACTATATATCATATATAATTTTTAGTGCAACTTCCTTTTCAACTTGTGCAAATCGCTAGTGTTTAGTAAAACCATCATCTCCAAGGACCCTATAACATGTACTCTCTCCTTCTTTGTTTAAGAATAAGTTCAAATGTGAGTGAATTTGACCCTCGCCTCTATTGGGGGGGGGGAAATCGAGGACCTGGGAATCATTATGAATACTGTGCATGGGATTAACATTGTTTGAGCTTTTGGGTTGAGTCAAAAAAAAATAAGCAAATGGGGTGAATTTGAACCAAGAATTCCAAAATGGGGTCTATATTTGGTGATATTTGTCATGATGAATGATAACCAGAAGATAAAAATCATCTTTGGTTTCAAATAAATTCAATTTTCTTGATTTTAGTAACAATAGATTCATTATGCCACTGTTTTTTTGGTATGTGTGATTAAAAAAAAAGGAATTTTTTTTTAGGGAGTTTATTCTAAGACTTAGCTCTTATCTTGGACTTATATATCCTTATATTTTTTCCCTCTCTGGCTTGGTTTTTCCCTACCTAATATTGTGTGATTAATGTTATTTAAGGCCTGGCTGTAAATCAGACCCCAGAGGTAACACTTCGGATTTTTGAAGTAGTTTTCGTTTGGAACCCGAGAAGACTGATTGGTGGAGAAATTGCCAGTAATAAAATTTTTTTGCTATATAGTACTTGTTTAGATTGACCAGCTAACTCCCTTGTTTTTTTTTATAAAGAGAATTGAGTTGTTTTATAAGTTTGTCCGGACTCACTTTTTCCATTGAACAATCACTCTGTTACTATTTACATAAACGAATAATTGAACGTTTTGCTAGAACCAACTAATGTATTGATCGTTATTTTTTTTGCTGGATGCAGTCTTTTGCTATAATGTATGTTATTTTAACTCTAATCTAGGTCTGCCCTTATGCTTTAAATTTTGTTTGAGGTGTTTCCTTTAGTCATTCATTTGTAAAAATTTATTAAATGGGTGGAAGTTCTATCATTTAACATTGTTCATATTTTTGGTTCTACCCTTACAAATTAGTGTTGTAAGTGTTTTTTGTTGTTGAATTGATGTGAAGGTTTGAATTCGATAATCTAAAGTTTTAAGTTGTTAGGTTCTGCCGATATTATTTGTACGCATGAATTTATTAGGCTTTATTTTTTTGCACATATCATGTAGGATATACATTCAAAACGGATTTTGGAGATACAGATGGATGATCTCCGAAGATCCACCAATGATATATTCATGGATTAATGATTTTTTGATAAAGCATTTGAAACGAGCTTCCCAGGAATGAAATATTGTGTCCTTGTAAGAAGTTGCTTTAAATCCTGTAATTGGCCATTGCCGAAATATGGTCATAGATCCTTTGATTTGCCATGGATTTGTTCATGGATACACCAATGGGTTGTTTCATGGTGAAGGATTTTCCTCCTCAAGAAATATGCCCACATCCACCCGATTAAGAAGAAACTTCTAACATGCATGACGACATTGAAGATTACTTCATGGATACTTTTAGAATGGTATAGATGATCAGAGACATGAAGGAGTGAGGGATGGGCCCCATGAAGATGCAAAGAGATTTTTTAAATTAGTGGGGAAGGGAAAAGAGTTTGTATCCAGGGTGTAAGAATTTTTCTAAGTGAGTTTTACCATCTGTTATACTTGTTTAAATGCATTCCAAGTTCGACTACGTGGCCTTTTCAGATTTGGTTGACTTGACAGAGAATGCATTTCCATTTGCTCTCAGCATACCCGACTCGTTTTTACAAGGCAAAAAGGTCCATAAATTTGGGTCTTTCATTATGAGAAAATAACATGCTTGCACTAATGATTCATTTATGTTGGAATGACAATGCAAAGTTAGATAATTGCTCTGTGTGTGGAGCTTTAATGGAACGAATGTTCGTAATGACTAAAATAATAAGGTTACAGTAAAATCCCAGTGAAGGTTTTTAAGGTACTTCCTTAAAGCATAGGCGTCAAGGATATTCATGTTGTTCGAAAACATCTGTCGTTCTATGAGATAGCATGATACTGAACGACTTAAAGATGGAAATTTTAAGACATCCTGCAGATTGGTGAGCTTGAAGGAGTTTGATTCATTGCATCCTTACTTTGCCTAATGATCTCGTAATGTTAGATGGGTCTTTCAGTGATGGTTTCAATCCATTCAGAACTATGAAGCATTTCCCCTAGCACATGGCCAGTTATGTTTGATGAACTATAATTTAATCTCCATGGACTTGCATGAAGTCGGAGTAATTTAAAGTTTTCAATGATATTCCAGGTCCATCGTCTCCGGGAACGAATAGATGTAATACTTGCAACTACCTCATTGCGGAGTTTGAAGGAACTCAGGGAAGTGGTAGTTTGAAAATATGATGCCTGTAACTAATCAAATCATTTCTAATGCAAAAAGCAATCGCAGCTTTATTGTGGACCAATTAGTGATTTTCCAGCTCAGCCAATGCTTTTCTTCCGGATGGAGCACAAAGGGAGATGGAACATGCCCCACTTGTTAACCATAATACTACTTTTTCCATACCTCAAAAACATAGTCCACAGTATTTGTTCTTAACTTTACACTTTGGGTCATCGGCCATTTTTTACCTCCTGATCATCCATTCAGAAGAGATAAAGTATTTAATGGTAAAGAGGAGCATAAAGTTTCACCTACTCCATTATCAGGGGCCAAATTCTTGAAGAGCTTCGTGAATTCCAATAATGTATTTGGAAAGAACAAAAAGAAAAGAAAACGAAAGAATGATGGTCCATGGAAAAAAATCCATATTTTATGAGTTGCCGTATTGGGCAACAAATAAATTGAGGCATAATCTTGATGTGATGCACATAGAGAAGAATATTTGTGACAGTGTACTTGGGACTTTATTGGATATACTTGGAAAGTCCAAAGATCATATAAATTCTCGCTATGACTTTTATGAAATGGGGATACATAAAGAGCTTAAACCTCTAAAAGATTGTGATACAGGAAATATCCCATCTAGCTAAAGCTTGTTTCTATATGGACACCAGATGAGAAAAAGTTTTTATTTTGCACCGTCTTTAAAAGCTACCAAATTACCAAAAGGTGTGTTTCGAATTAGATCAAGTCGTGTGCAAATTGAAAAGGGAGGGGGGGGGGATGAAAGTATCAGGATACAAAAAGTCGATGCTAATTCATAATGCCATTACTGCTCAGGTTGCAGTCAGAAAAGTGTTACCCAAGAATGTAGCTATGGTTTTATCTAGATGGGGGAATAATATTTTAGAGCCATATGTAGCAAGGTTATAAGAAGAAGCGATCTTGATAAGATGAAAGCAGAAATCCTAGATATTGTAATGTGAGCTGAAAAGATTTTTCCTCCATCTTTTTGATAAATGAACATGTACCTATTCCATCTAGTTAGATGGAAAGTTACGCTTGGCGGCCAACTTATTTGAGGTGGAGGTCTTTTACAGAGAGAACTATGTGTGACGTCAAGGGACTTGTTGTAATCAAAAAAATGCTGAAGGATCAATAGTAGAAGATTTTCAGCTGTAGATTGGTTTGAATGATTCAACTAAACTACCTAATACGGTGAAGACAAAATTAAGTAGGGTTGAAAAAGAGCATGATGCAGTAAAGTCAAACGAGGATGGTGGGTGTTTCACATTTATTTCCTAAGACGGTCATCCAGGGAAAGGGAGAATATAAGGAAAGGCAAGATAGTAACATGATAGAACATAAGTTGTTGAGCCACATCGATATACTTTGTTCAATACAGATAGGAACAAGTAGAGGCATTATCAAGTAAGGATATAATACTCGTGTTTTTTTTAAATTCATTTAGATGTTATGATAATGTATTTCAAATTTTTTTATTTCATTTTTAAAGACGCAATTGATTAAATTATACATGCTTATAGGCAGAACATAAGAGCTACTGATAAGTCGTAACGAGAGGCAATGAATGGGTAAAAGCTATAGGCCATAGTAGAGATTTGGTGTTGATTTAGTGAAAAGGCGTAAAAAACTATGAAATGTCCAAATTATTCAAAATGTCTAGATAAGGCGGCCTAACTTTGTGGAAAAGATATACTGAATATTTCATTAATGGCTATCGATGCATACGAAGCCACGGGAGACCCTTGAAAACTCAGAATAGTGGGTGACTTTTTTTTAGCACACGGATTGAGTTTTCCTAGTCTAGGGGACCGAAATCCTTTTGATGGAATGTTCTCTATTACAGAATTATTCAGTATATCATTGAGATTGATTATTGGGGTTGCTTTAGTGTTGTACCTTTTTCAATTGTGAGGGTTTCATAATGAAGTCGATGATATTGGATCGACTAGGGTATATTTCAACAAAAAATGTGTACAATGATCCTTGTAGAGCATCTCCAAAGTTGCATCAAGTTTTTTTACGTTGGAAGGACCCAGGGGAGAAAAAGTTTATTATGCAAGAACAAAGTCCTTGGATTTGTATGATTTGGATAGGAGAGAAGGGTCCTAATATTGAAGAGCGAAAACCATTTTGGGAGGAGCCTACGATGATATTGGTTCATCAGATAAGATTACTTGAGTCGGATGTTTAGATGGTCTAGAGGGAGAAGATCTTCCTGTTGATATCATCGATGCTCCTTCATTGCCACAACACATTCACACGATAAGCTATGGAAACATCGGAAGAGGAGGATGACTTTGACGATACTGAGTGGGATTGGATAGAAGTTGATGATTAACAAAGGATTCTTGTGACTGTTCGAATAACATCTGTTTTTTTTCTTATGTAAGTAATGCAGATCAATTGCGTTGTCATAAAGACTGATGAATGTTAGTGAACTGTATTTGTTCTTCTCTTCTGTTTGTTTACGTTTTTGTTCATGTTATCTTTACATTATACAAAACTTTGGGATTATTAATTTTGGTAAGTCCTTTTTCTCTCTTTGGATATTTTCATCTTCTTCTTTGCAGGTTTCTCTGAGCAATTTCAATATATTTAGTGGACCAGCAAATCACTGGTTCTTATTCTCTTTATTAAGGTCCAAAACTCCAGGTTCGTATCTCGTTTTTATGATTCTTTGAATACTTCTTCGCTTATCTCTCTCTTTGAGTACTTAATGTATAAATTCTATGAAGCTATTTGTATCTCCTATTAGACCTTAACATAAGTCGAGCAAGCTGGAGTTTAGAAATAATTCAGAAGAAACATCAAAAAGAGTGAAAAAATTAAATCATGCTCCAGAAAGTTGAACTGGAACTAATCAATTAGAACTTTAATCTTATAATTCCACCAATTGGCTTCCTAAAACAACACTTTAAATTCTGTGTGTGATTGTGTATAGTAACAGACCTACTGAATGTGATTGAGTGCCAGAAAATATTATTTAGAATGTCCCTTAGGGTACATGTTATTTTCAGCTATTTGTAATACCATGGTGATTGATTTGTTTAAGTTATGGCAGGTGTACACTGCCATCCATTTTAACTTTTTAAGTTTTGTTTTCACCAGGTTCTGAAGAGTCATAGCTATGAGGTCAACAAGAAACTTCAAAAAGAAACAAAAAGGCAAAAGAAGACATTTGCTAACCGGGATCGTATTCATGCTTGGCAAATAAGAACGGCGCGGCTCATGATAACAAATGAAATTATTAAAGAATCGAGTGCGAGCAAAGGTAAATCTTATTGCCCTCAAATTAATTGGCGCCACAACAAAAGTGGCCACATATCTGAAGCAAAAAGATAATTGTGAGGGAGTTGCCTTTGAAATATCAGCCTGTCGACAGTGTGTTAAAAGCGCAGAAAGTGTGCTTAAAGCAAGGCGACCCTTGTGCGCTTTTTTAATGAGGGAAGAGCGATTGGAAACAAGCTCTCTTTTCAGAGGAAAGAAGAAAAACGAGAAGCGACCCTGAGGCAAAAGCGCAAAAAGCGACAATTATGTGATTTTTAAAAACCTTAGGTTTCTTTG
>JAKWJA010000514.1:0-87277 GCA_027704765.1 Solanum habrochaites | reverse complement strand
TTTTAAATGGGGCGGGATAAGGATGGAAATGGGGATTTATAACTAACATTTTCTCACTAAAAAGCCACTTTTCGTCACTAAAAGTTTGCACCAGCAAAACCAAATTTCGCTCTTTCGAAGTTGTATTATGAAACCTTGGGATTTGTTCGGGATCCAATAAAATAAATCATATATACTTCCACAAAATTCGATAATTCAAACTAGATATATTAATCAAAAAGTCCAACTCAGGTCGTCTCAAGAAAAAGTGGGTCCCACACTCAAGTTCCTTTTTAAGCCAAGTTCCACAAGTCGGATCAAAATGAGCCCAAAAGCCTAGGGATCCACACGAAAGGTTTTTGTAGTTCAAACTCGATAGTCTAGAGCTAATGAACAACAAAAATTCCATTCTAAGATCGTCTCCATTAGTTTGATTGAAATCAATCGTTAAAATTTCGATTCTCCAAAACCATGGAATTTGAAAAAAATTCAAATGGAGAGACCCTAAATCAAAATTTCAGTCCTTGAAGTCCATAATGACTCTGGAGTTGCTATAAGAAATCTCTTAAACCGAAGACTTTGAAAATGGTGGGGGGGGGGGGGGGGACTGACCGGGAGGTCATTAGATAGAAGTTACTGCTTGCTCGACCCTTAACCTTTTAAAAAGATATATCGTTGAGGGAAACATCCACTTATCCGAATGATCGCAAAAAATGTCATACATTTACTTCCACCCCACTCATTACCATGGTAAATTGTAATATTCCACTATATCTAGTGATAGGATCATAGATGTGGAAAAGGTAATAACTGGGAATGATATAAATGCAAACTATCTTGATTTGTCTTGAAGGAACTCCCATCGCATCTAAATATGTCTTCTTGGGAACTAACAACATACTCCTTGTTATTATTTCAAATGATCTTGAACAATAGAAAGTTGAGTTGTTAATTGTGATTTCGGAGAGGCACATTAGATCTCTGGGGTGTGAGTGTAAGGACTCACAAAATTAATTTGCCTCAATTGTAACCTAAGATTTGATAAACAATGACGATTAAATCCTCCAACGCAAGGAAATGGGTAAAAAAGAGATTATAAAAATTGTTGCTGGAGGCATACTTTTCCAATTGCACAGACAAATGGGGAGCTCGGGTCCATGTGTTCTAAAAAGTGTGGTATCACAGTAGTTCTAATTAAAAAGAGGATCTTGTTCGCAAAGTGGAATAGTGACCGGGGTGGCTGTATGGACTTTCGGAAGCTAACATCGAGCTGAAAAGATAAATTCCTATGCCATTTATTTAACAAAGATCTGATAGGCTTGGATGAAAGGGGTGGTATTGATTTCTTGATGGGTATTACGGGTATTACCAGATCTCCATTGCACCAGATGATAAAGAGAGAACAACTTTTACATGCCCTTATGGAACATTTGCAATCAAGATAATGCCCTTTGGGTTATGTAAAATGCCAGCTACCATTCAACATTGCACGTTATCAAAATCGTTGCAAATATGGTGGAGGATTGCATTGAAGTGTTCATGGATGATTTCTTGGTCGTTGGAGACTCTCTTGAAAAATGCTTGAATCATTTGGACATGGTGCTTAAAACATGTGAAGATTAAAATTTGGTCCCCAACAGGAAAAAGTGCCACTTCATGGTAAAAGAAGGAATTGTTCTTGGGCACAAAATTTCGAGGGACGGTATTGAAGTTCATCAAGATAAAATCCAAGTTATTGAAAAATTACCTACGCCAATTTTGGTTAGGCGGTGTAAGAAGCTTTTTTGGTCAGGCCGGGTTTTATAGGCAGTTTATTCAAGACTTCTCCAAGATTGATATTCCATTGTGCAGGCTTCTTGCGAAAGAAATCACATTTTTTTTTGACAATACCTGTTTGGATTCTTTCAAGATGTTGAAGGAGAAAAAGTCTTCTCAAAACCATTCATCGTAGAACCCGATTGAAGTCTCCAATTTGTAACTAGTGGCTTGGTACTAGGATCTATACTTGGCAACGGAAAAGCAAGTTCTTTCATTCTATCAATTATTCTAGAAAAACCTTGATTTTTTTGCTCTAAATAATAACACCATAACAAAACAAATTTTGTTGGCTATTGTATTTGGGTTTGAGAATTTTAAAACCTACTTGTTGGGCACCAAACTAATCATGCACACAGATCTCAACTCTATGATACGTAATGTCAAAGAACGATGCTAACCTAGTCTGATCTGTGGGTGCTTGCTACTTTAGGATGACCTTTTGAATATTTTGAAGTAAGGATAAGACAAGGGTGTGGAAACCAAAAGTAGACGAACTTATATTTCAAGGTTGGAACAAGATGATCAGAAAGTGGAGGAGAACTATATCGACGAGCTTTCTGATTACGTTGGTAAATGGTATTTTACATACTTGTTCTGAAATGTGATTTCGCCAAAACTTCATGATGTGGGTTGTTACCTGATGATTGAGTAGCCACCAAAAAAAGGAAATTCCTATTTGATGGAAGAATTATATGTGGGATGGACAGTTACGCTGTAGGGCTGGTGAAGTAACTATCAGTCGGCATGCAATACCCAATTGAGGTGGCATGAAATACTTGAAGCAGTTATCTTGCTGCAGGTGGGTCATCAGAGAGGTATATCTAGACGACTCTAATAAAAGTTTGCAATGTGGCTATTATATTGGCCTATGATGTTTAGAGATGTTCATTCCTTTTGCAATGTTGTGTTCAATGTTAATTGAAAAGGAGTACATCCAGGATATATGAATTGCCACTGTCGCGAAATTGCGTTATTCGATTATTGGGGGATTGATTTTATGGGCTCTTTTCCTAGATTACTTGGGAAAAAATACATTGTGTTAGTAGTTTACTATGTCTCCAAGTGGATGGAAGCTATGGCATTACCAATAATGAAGCAAGAAGTGTTAAAACGTTTCTCAAAAAGAATATTTTCACATGTTTGAGACCCCAAAAACTATTATCAGTGATTTAGGTTCACATCTTTGTAACCACCAATTTTATATCATGCAAATATGCAGTTTATATAAAGAATTTAAAAAAGTAGATAAAAACTCAATGTATTTAAGTATGCAATGAATACTCAGTTTGTATGTAAAGATACAAAATAAGTCAATTTGAGAGATTCTCTAACCGACAATCATATCACTATGAATTATGTGATAATACAACGTCTCACCCACACTGCTAGAAATGTCCTATACCTTACCGGATAATAATATCAACTATGCTTAAAAACCAATAAGGAAAAATACAAAAAGTATGACCCTTTCTACCCACGTTGGCTACATGATTTATAAGGATATTGAGTTGTATGAAATCATCCCTAGTGCTCAATACTACTCCCATGAATATAACCCAACTCATATATTTAAAAACATTTTTTCATTCTTAAAGTTTGAGATTATTACTCAAAAGATACCAAACTCAAATCCTCTTCATAAACTCATTTGGAAACCAATGTTTCTCTCATTTTAAATATAAAAACATTTACTCTTAGAAATACGTAGTTCCCATATATTCATTTTGAAAAAATGAAAATAAACTCTCATTATCCTCAAAATATAGTACTTAAATCTTAAATTTTTTTTAAGAGATTGTAAAAGACTTTTTTAAATGACTCGAAAGAACTCTCAAGACTTTACTTTTAACTCTACCTTGAATTTTAATTATGATCCAAGGGTTATGATTCATGTCATTAATGATATCTTGATGTTTAGATGTAGTTTAGAGTAGTTAGAATCAAAAGAAAGTAATGTTAAAATGGCCCATGGCTTCAAGCGTTTCATCGGATGCTGTATGAATGGATTTTGTGATAGTATATGGAGTTTGTCTATTATGCATTTAGTATCACAAACTGTTTTAACCCAATTTTGCATGGCATAATATCTTGTTTTTGATTTGTGTTTGAGTAATCTTTCAATCCGATATACCATCAATCATGAAATAATTATGTTAACTCAATGTGTAGATCTTATCATTGAGTGCTATGTTAGGGGTCTGTTTATTAAAATAAAAAAAATGATGATAGTAGCAGGGAGGGTTAAAATAATGAAAAGAGAATGTGTTATTAAGCTGAATTACAGAATGCTTACTAGGAATAGATTTCAAGATCTGTATATTTTAGTTCGGTGGTTGCTTCTTTGTAGGACCTTCGGGATTTAGGGATGAGTTAATGTTACTTATTGTTATCCATTTTGATTTATTATATGGAGATAGCTGACTAACTTTATCCTTGTTTTTTTCTTTTCTGCAATTTTGTCCGAGTTCGTTATTGAACTCCTATTTTCTCCTTGCCCTTTCGAGACGAGCCATAAAGGCTCAAACTACTTTATTGAGTCTTTCACTCCAAAGCGACGAGCAGGCCCCTCCCTAAAGCCGAGGAATATGGAGTCAATTGGAGAGTTGAAAAAATTGGGTCATTAGGATCCAAAAATTTGTTTTAAGTTTTGTATTTCAGTTGTTGTTGGGCAAAATCCCATTTAATTATTTTACTTATTATATTCTTAGGATTTAGGACAGGTACAGATGAAGTGGACCGAAGATCCAAAAGAAAAATAGGTCCAAATACCGGTCCAGGCGGACAGAATCCGGACTGCGACACAATCTATTCCCTCTCTCTCTCATATATCTCTCTATCTTTCTTTTCGTTATTTAACTTGCTTTAGTTGTTGGTAGTTTAAAACGGTTCGAATAACTCCAAATCATCGTACATGCCGTAAACGTTAATCAACTTAAAACTAATTCAAAAACGATCCTAAAAAAGTGAATATATTTATAAATCGATAGTTAGTTTCAAGAAAAAATCTAAGCAATACTTTATTTCAAAATAAACTAAATTTTAGCCATATATGTTAGTTGTCGAAAAACCGCGTTAAGCGGATGTTTTAGGCGCTTAACACCCTCCTAAAACATAAATATGAATCCCCGAACCTTCTAATTGTTTTCAACAAATTTTCTGTAGGTATTTGAAAACAATAAGTTTTCTTAATTTTTGCTTTTAAAAAGGGTGTGAATATTTCAAAAATCAAAAACTTTTCAAAAACCAAATATTTCCCAATTACCGCTAAAATAGAACATGGCGACCAGCTGGGCGATGTAGTGATATTCTAACCCTTAAAAATAACGTTTATTTTTGCTATTTGTATAAATTGTTTTTATTTGTTTAGTTTACTTAGTTTTGAAAATGTTGCTTTCATGACATATTACGCCAAATGGCAGTAGTATGTATTAGGAAATGAAAGTCAGGCTTCCATGGATGTTATCAGAAAATTACCAAAAGAAATCATTTGGAAAGTACAAACAAAATAGTTGGAAGCGGTCATCCGGACGTTTTTTGGTTCATCTTCAACCCCCGCATGTTTATCCGACTCGGAGAGTAACCGTCATTGAAAAACTATTCTCGTAAACCTAAGATAGAGCGAAACCAAAACCAATTAGAATTAGCCTAAAGACGACTTAATCCCAGGTGTAATTAAAGTCCATTTAGTAGAAAAACCGCCAAAATGTGTCAGGTCTCGACCTCGCGACACTCATATATTTGACGTTTGAATAATTGTACGTGTGAAACCAATTTGGGGTGGGGAAAATCTAACTAGTTTCTGTTTGCAAATATGGAGCGTTCCCCAAAGTTCGACATGGTCGTCTCAGCGCCAACTCAACTCACAATGTCTATGGTAATTTTGGATGGGATCATAGAAAAAACCCTCAAAAAAATACGTAGGTGCATCAACATGTGACTGAAAAACATGAACGGGGTTTGTTTGAATGGTTGGTGACGAAGGGGAGAACATGTTTGAGATACTTACGGGATATGGGGATGGCCAGCGGATGGTGTTGTTAGTTTAGCATTTGGAACCGCCGAAATTACCCCGAATCTTTGGAGGAAAGGAAATAAGAGACATATAGACACAGTAGGCACTGGGACGAAAGGAGATCAAGAAAACAAGGAAGACATATTATTCCCACAATAAGCCTTCCGTAGAAGATATTGCGGACTTGTTGGGTGGGAAAGGACTTGCTACTGGTGCCAATAATCCCACGTCGCCTTCGGGGACCTTATACGATTTGGACAGCACGCTTCTACGCCACTTACACCGAGAGTCAAGATCCTACAGAAATGCGAACGAGATTGTCCTCTAGCATTTGCTTGTGGCGTATTGGAAACAATGGTTTCCCTCATGATCCAAGTTTGAGTATCAATACTAGAGTTATAACCCTCATACACACCGGTTCAACGGGTATATGAGACCAAGGGACAAAAAAACATACTATCTTATAGCTACGGTTCAGCCTGTCCGGACACTGGATCGAGCCTTGGGAAAAGTTGTAAAGAGGGACATCGATAATTCCAAGGTGTAACCTACTCCTTTAGTGGTGGATCCTAGCCATTTAGCAAAGGGGTTGGGGACTCGGGAGCTGACATAATCTTGACACCAAGATACCCTCCGGATTTAATGACTGTGTACTGGGCCACAATATGAACATCGGAGAAACAAGGGGGAGATGGGCTCACTATATCTCAGAGCTGAGAGAAGAAGACCTCCAATGGATGCTCACAACCATTTTATCTCCCAAGAAGTCCCGGTTGTGGAGAGCCTTCGCCCGCTTGTGTTTTCTCCCAGGATTCCGGGGGGCTGGGCGTCTCCCTTCTGCCCCCTTCGGAAAGTCTTGCCACAGTTCGGGGGGAGACAATCTGTACCCTATGACGAGGGTATATGGCCGCTCTTATGTTACAATATTGGGGATATAGCAGTGCACGGACGCGACTCTAAAATGTTCAGAGAGCTGGAAAGGTGCCAAAGCGTATGGATAAAGACACCCATCGCCCTGCTCGATGTCAATGTGGGTGTGCGACAAGGGTTACAAAGAATGGCTTAAGAAGGCCATACAAAATGTATCCTTTCAAAACTCCGCGTATCTTTCGTAGGTGTAACAGACAGAGAAGCCCCCCAAAGCAGAGGTGGTCGAGATAAAAGAGATAAAGGAAGATTTTTGCAAAAGAGGGGTACGCTAAGTTTGTGAGAACCAAGATAGTTGAGAGTTGGTTTGGACTCAAGAGGTTGATGAAAGACTGATGGCCGTGGTTATGATTGATTTTGATAACTTGGATGATCAAGGAGAGCAAAGAAGGAAAATTGAGAGGATGCGATAGAAAGCTTGGAAGACAAAGGAACGCTGGGTGAAGGTTTTTTGGCTGATGCTAAGATATATGTTTTAGCAAACACAAGGCCAGAGCGGGAAGGGCGACAGAGCAGGATTCATTTGGGAACGCAAATAGTGGACCTACCATGGTGGTTTATGATGTATTTACATTGTTTTAGCCCTGCGTGGCTTGGGTCTGCCTTTATTGCCTTTCAAATGGCCCCTGCGTGGTGGGCGGGTTAGGCATTTAATATTTATTTCCCCTTTGTGAACATTATTATTCACTAGTATTTTATTTGGGGGGAATTGTTTATTTGGTTTAAATCAAACGACATCATTTAAATGGCTTAGCCTACCATTGGCGCAAAGGGTCCACCCTGTATTGTTTCTAGGACACGATATATGTGTGTTTAATGCTTATGTGTATATGTTCTATGAATGAGATATGTAAACCCACGCTATCTGAAAATTCCAAAGAATTATTACAGAAGCCACTATACAAAAATGTTCCGACAAAAATTCCCAAGTCTCACGTTTCCATCAAAAGACTACCTCCATACCAAAATCCTAAAACATTACTCTACCGTCTCAGGAAAAGGCTTAAATCCACTGCTAATGGACACAAATGGTAAGAACATCCCAGATTGGAGCTCACTGGAAGTAGAACTACAAAAAAGTTGAACGGATCACTCGGGAAATTCAAGAAGCCAAGTAGGAGGGGCTCAAAGTGACATGGACAACCCAAATCTACAAAGCTTCAATCAGTGGACGTTGGATGAGGAGATATTGCCAACACAGATGAAAAATAAGATAGATGTTGAGGCGGGGAAAACAGAGGATTTGTGAGAAAGTTAGGACATGCTTCGATTAAAACGTGCAAGAAAGAGGAAGCTTTTGAGGGGATAGAATATGAGACACCACTCTATTAGCCTTAAACTTCGGGAAATGGATGAATGAAATTACCCCGTCTATGAGGCCAAGGAGCCAATAGTGATCCCGGAATTATAACGCTCGCTGAAGAGAATGAGGAAGACGACGCCCGACGAGGAAACGTTCTAACAAACCTCCATTACTAGGTCGTCGAAAGGAGGGACCAAATGCTTGTGACCAACAAGGAAGAGAAGAAAAATGACTTAACGTGTACGACATGCATTTCATCTGTTAAAAAAGAGAGAGACTTTAATGTTGCCTTTAAATCCTTATAAGCATAATGAATGGGATGAATGATGAAAATGTTTTATCTTGTCTCGATTCATTGGGTAAATTTCCTGGTGGATTTACGTAGCAGCATCCTAGGCCCACGCCGGCCCTCCTATCTTTAACAATTTTCATCTCCACCTCAAGTACTAGAAAATACGAAGATTGATCAAAGACGTCAAAGAACAACTGCAAGACGGCTTGAACTCATACATGATTTCGCCTTCAGAGGAGAACGTCAAAACTAAAACAGAAACTCCTGCTTGTCAAAAAGTTGGGTTTCCCGTCCTACTCGTGGGTTAAAGAATCTCTCAAATAAGACAACTATGTGTCAAAATAAGAAAAGAAACTTAGTGTTTATCTTCTCTCTATGTGATTATTATGCATTTTTTTTGTTAATCTCAATGCAATGAAATATAAATCTGCCTTTGAGTTGTTTTCCTTATCAGGGTACTTTTGAAACTGATCTGTAATCGATCAAAAGCTGGACAGAGTCATCCGTATTCACCCAGATCAAAGGTTCGCAAATTCCTTCCCTAGAACAAGAGAAGAAAGAAGAAAAACAGGAAAGGCAGGGGTTTTCGAGAAGAGGAGACTCCCAGAAAGAAGTGTAGAGACGGACGGACGTACTGGCCGCGAGTGTGTGGACTCAATACCAACTGGCAGAACAGACCATGAGTGGACTTTATGCAGTAGATTGCAGAGATGAGGGTAGGATTCAACAGAGACAGGATCTGCCTCACACAGGAATTTGCTGCTAACGTGCTGATGGAAGGCCTCAATATATTTCCCTTCCTCAAAAATGGATTCAACTCAGAATCAACCATTCTACACTTTCATAATCCGTTTGGTATAGATCTGACTACCAAAAAATCCCCAATATGCTTCAGCATCCTACCAACTCCCATATCCCCTTTCAAAACAAACCATCCCAAAACCCACTCCATCCTAAAACATACTCACCATCAGACCGCTCCACCCCCACAAAACCAAAAAAACCAAAAACCAAAATCAAAATCGAAATGCGTTGAATCCCCAAAAAGCTCACACATTTAAATCGAATACCCAATTCTCAGGCCTACCCACATAATTACCACACACGAACACCCCCCAAAAACGTCAAGTCCCTCTTATAGCTCCACCCCCTATCGGAAGAGAGCCAACTCGCCAGTTACCTGTCCCTGCGACCGAGCATGAGTGTGCCTGGTTTCTGAGTTGGACCATTACGAGGATCAAAAAAAGAATGGAGGGAAGAGTAAGATCGTAAGGGTCGATTAAAAGAGGAGGATGAAACTAAGAAGGGCATGAGGAGCTAAAATGCGTTCCCGAAATCGCGGGACTAGTTACGAGGACTTGTGTATCCACCCAAATTTGGACATTCCAAAAGGGTTCAAGATAGACCAAAGTTTGACCCGTATGAGGAGTGGGCACCTAGGCTCAATCTACAGAGCCGATGGTGACCAGCTCGTGGGAGTGAGGAAGGGATTGAAAGCTTTATTGATGCGGATTTTCAGCCCAAAGCTTGCTTGGGGAAGTTTCTCTGGACTGGTTTTTTTTTACCTCACATGAAACTAAGCAATGGCCCAGTTGGAATGCACTTGGCCAAAGATTTGATCGAGCGATTTGCCTACAATGTACAAGTAGAAAAATTTGTTCCGATCGATACTCTTTGGAGAAGATGAAACAAAAGTCAACCGAAAGCTATAGGGAGTTCGCCTATAGGTGGAGAAAAGAAGCGGCAAGGGTAAGGCCACCCATGACCGAGAAAGAAATTTTTGACGTGTTCGTGCGTGTGTAAGAGCTGGAATATTATGGTAGAATCATGTTGCTCGTTAGAGCAATGTTTGCCGAGATAGTCAAGATTGGTGAGACTATCAAAGACGGATTAAAATAAGGAAAGATAGCCCGTGTAGCTGCATCACCTGGGTCTTCAGGTTTGCTGAAAAAGAAAAGAGATGAAGTTTCTGCTATTTCATATAGGAGAAGAAAACCCCCGAGAAGCTCATCGTATTCCCAAGGTCGTTCCCGACCCTCCCCAAAGTCCTACCAATCTTGTTATACGCAATCTAATCATACCAATAATCAGAACACTACCTCCGTTCATCCAAACATCCAAGCTCCCATATACCAAAGTCCACCCCTCAATTACCAAAGTCCATCTCCCATTTACCCAAATTATCCTCCACCCTACCAAATTCCATCTACCTATCAAGTTATTGCTCTAAACTGTGCTAACGTCTAGTCGAACTACCTAGCACCCCTTCATGTATATCAACTCCAAGTTCCAATGTACCAAGATCCCCCTCCGAATTACCAAGCTCCATCGCCAAACTACATAAAATCCATATTCCAAAAGCCAAGCTCCCCGTCCAAATACAAGAAATGATCAACAGGTGCCTCATCCTTAACAAGGCAGTTATGACCCTCCCCGACCCAGATTTGAGAAGTGGCCATCAAGGAACTTTACCGCATTCGCTGAAAGCCAGACCAAACTATATGAGAGACTGGCTGGGGCTGGATACATCCATCGTGTGAGGCCCAAACCCGTGGATGTCAATTCAAAGTTCTACAAACCCGATAAGAGATGTGCTTATCATTCCAACAGTGTTGGACATGATACCAAAGATTGTATCAACCTCAAGTACAAAATTCAGGATCTGATTGATCAGGAGGTAGTCTCACTCCAACCGGCGGCACCAAATGTCAACACAATCCCGTTGCCAAATCATGGAGGCGGCAATGTCAATATGATCGAGACAGATGAAGACTGGTGTGGAATGAAGATGATTACTCCCATCGTTCTTGATGATTTGGAAAGGGCTATCGCTTCTCTAAGCGTCAAAGAAAAGAGAGAGTTTGTTATCTTGACACCTGCAAAGGCTGTTGCTTTGGTGCCGTCAGAAAGTCTCGTCAAGCCTAAGTTTGTTATTGAAACTGCTGTTGCTCAAGGAATGACCAGGTCTGGAAGGTGTTACATTCCTAACGAGCTTGCTCTTAGAGTACAGAAGAAACATCAGGCTAAGACGCCAATAAGCAAAAGAGAAGCGGAGGAATTATGGAGGAGAATGCAACCAAAAGACTATTCAATCGTCAAGCATTTGGAGAAGACTGTAGCTCAGATCTCCGTATGGGCCCTACTAATGAGCTCTCAATCCCACAGGCAGGCCTTAATAAAAGATCTCGATGATACGTACGTACCCACAACTACAAGCAGCGATAACGTGGCCGCCATGATTCATCAGGTTATTCGAGGTTACCAAATTAGCTTTTGTGATGATGAGCTACCTGTTGAAGGGAGGTCACATAACAAGGCGCTACACATCACTGTGATATGCAGTGAAAAGGTTGTCAACTGCGTCTTAGTAGATGATGGATCTAGTCTGAATATCTGCCCGTTGTTGACGTTGAGGCAGCTAAGGTTTGACCTTGGGAAACTGGAGCAAAACCAGGTCAAAGTGAGATCTTTTGACGGGGTTCAGAGAGACACATTAGGAGCAGTGAATTTTACCATTCAAATGGGCCCCGCAGAAATCAGCGCGTAATTTCAAGTATTGGATATCGATACAAGTTACAACCTTCTTCTGGGAAGGCCCTTCATCCATATGGTTGTAGCCGTCCCATCTACTCTCCATCAGATGATGAAGCTCGTGTGGCAGAACAAAGAGCTGGTTATTCATGGCGAAAGGGAATCACTCTGGCAGAAAGGTGCCGATCATTGATGAGATATCCCGAGGTACAAACTTTTACACGGTGGAGCTGGTGAATGCCACTGGTGAAGACTTGGCCCCGCAGACTCCAATGTGTGCCGTGTACAAGATAATAGCCAGCGTGATGCTACAGAATGGTTTTGAGAAAGGGTTCGAATTGGGAAGAGATTCCCAAGGAATTATTGAGCCTATTCCGGTCCTTGTTAAGGGATCCAGATATGGACTGGGGTACATCCCCACGGATGATGACATGAAGGTGAAGAAGAAAAATGATCGAGCCTTGACTAAGCCAATCCTACATGTATATCAATCCTTTCCAATCCGGGAGTATGCCGAGTATGAAGACCTCAGGGAAGGAATCTATGACCTCTTCGAGGAGATCGATGTTGTTGTCGATGAGGAGGTAAATCTAGCTGGTATCCGCGATGCTAAGCCAGGGGAGGTGCTGCAGAACTGGACCTCCACGCAGATCGTGATACCCCGAACTCTTTGGTAAAAAGGCATCATTTCATACACATTAAAATCGGTGACACTTCGGAAGAGGCCCGAGACCCACCATTTTTGCATTTTCTTAACTGTTTAAATTTTTGAATTTGCATTGTGATGTTCAAAAAGTCAACATGGCCCCATGCCATGGCCAAAGTTTGTATTGTTTTTAAATGGAAGCCTCTTTGTTTTTAGCTTTATTTATTTAGTTGTTTGTTATACCTTACTTTCCTAATTTTGTCTGTTTATGATTTCAGTAACTTAAGTTACAAACCTGCCAATGTCATGTCATGTCACGAGCTAAATGAACAAAATGAGGCAGGTGACGACAAGGTTGATGATTATGAGAAAGAAAATGGGGAACCAGATTATGTCACCGAGGAATTTCGGTAGTTCGAGAATCAGCCTAAACCAAATCTAGACGAAATGGAAAATATAAATTTGGGAGATCCGGAATGTGTTAAAAGGGTTAAGATCAGCACCCACCTAAATGAAGCACAGAAAGAGATCCTAGTTCATTTGCTTACTGAATATATTGATGTGTTCATTGGGAAGTCGGTGACATGCAAGGGATGAGTACCGATGTAGTATTTCATATGCATCCAATTAACCCGGAGTTCGATCCGGTGAAGCAGAAAACTCAAAAATTCAAGCCTGAACTGAGTTTGAAGATTAAGGAAGAGATCACCAAGCAAATAAAGTCCCGATTGGTGGAAGTGACACAATATCCAACCTGGCTGGCCAATGTTGTTCCGGTCGCCAAGACAGATGGGAAAATCAAGACTTGTGTCGACTACAGAGACCTCAACAAAGCTAGCCTGAAAGATAATTTTCCATTGCCGAATACTCATATTTTGATTGATAACTGCTTAAGGCATGAAATGTAGTCATTTGTGGACTGTTACGCAGGCTATCACCAGATTCTGATGGATGTGGAGGATGCAGAAAAGACGTCTTTCATTACACCTTGGGGTGTATATTATTACAGAGTGATGCCGTTCGGCCTCAAGAATGCTGGTGCCATGTGTATGAGAGCTATGCCGACTATTTCTCATGACATGATTTATAAAGAGATTGAAGTGTATGTGGATGATGTAATATTCAAATCCCGCGAGAGTTCGGATCACTTGACACATCTAAGGAAATTCTTTGATCGTTTGCATCGCTACAACTTGAAGTTAAATCCCGCCAAATGCGCTTTTGGAGTTCCATCCGGGAAATTGTTGGGATTTATAGTTAGCAGAAGGGGTATTGAGATGTACCCTTCTAAGATTAAAGCAATCCAAGAGTTACCTCCGCCGAAGACGAGAAAAGAGGTGATGAGTTTCTTAGGGAGGTTAAACTATATCCGTCGATTCATATCTCATTCAACCGTGGTGTGTGAGCCTATATTCAAGCTGCTGAAGAAAAATGCCCCAACAAAGTGGACTAAAGAGTGTCAGACCGCTTTTGATGCTATCAAGAACTATTTGTCCAATCCATCGGTATTGGTTCCTCCGCAAAAAAGGAGTCCTTTGTTGCTGTACTTGTTTGTCTCATATAGCGCATTTGAATCCGTACTTGGTAAACACGACGAGACAGGAAAGAAGGAAAAATCTATCTATTATATAAGCAATAAGTTTACTCCATACGAGTCTCGTTACACTTTGTTGGAGAGAACGTGTTGTGCAATGACGTGGATCGCCCAGAAGCTGAGATATTTTTTGTCTTCCTATACTACATATTTCATTTCCATAATGTATCCATTGAAGTATATTTTCCAGAAAGCAATGCCGACCAAAAAGTTAGCTAAATGGAAAATGCTGTTGAGTGAGTTTGATATCGTGTATGTGACTCTGAAGGCAATAAAGGCACAGGCTTTGGCTGATCATCTTGCAGAAAATCCCGTTGATGAAAAGTATGAACCACTTAACACTTATTTTCACGGTGAAGAAGTGTCATTTGTGGGTGAGGATATTTCTGAAGCATATCCACGTTGGAGATTTTTCTTTGATGGAGTGGCAAATTATCAAGATAAAGGTATTGGAGCAGTCTTAGTGTCAGAATCTGGTTAGCACTATCCCATGGCGGCTAAGCTCCGATTTAATTGCACGAACAACATGGCCGAATATGAAGCATGTATTCTTCGTTTGAAAATGTCCATCGACATGAGTGTCTACGAGTTGTTGGTTATTGGAGATTCAGACATTTTGATTCATCAAGTTCGAGGAGAATAGGTTGTGAAGAACCCAAAGATTACACCTTAACTACAGTATGTGCAGAAGCTGTGCAAAAGGTTTCACAAGATAGAGTTTAGACATACTCCCAGAATACAGAATGAACTGGACGATGCTCTTGCCACCGTCGCTTCGATGATTGAACATCCGGACACTGATTATATTGATCCTCTAGATGTAGAACTGAAAGAACATTCAGTCCATTGTTCCCATGTTGAAGTAGAACCAGCCGGTTTGCCTTGGCATTTTGACATAAAGAGGTATTTGGAGTCTGAAACTTATCCCGAAGATGCTACGTCCATTCAGAAGAAGTCAATACGCCGCATGGCTCTCAATTTCTTTTGAAGTGGGGAAATCCTGTATAGGAGGACTCCAAATTTGGGTCTTCTAAGATGCGTTGATGCCATTAAAGCTGTGAGGCTTATTGAACAGATACATGTTGTAGTTTGTGGCACGCAAATGAAGGGACTCATTTTGGCAAGAAAGATTTTACGAGCTGGATATTTTTGGATGACTATGGAGAATGTTTCTTGCAAGTTTGTGCAAAAATGCCACAAATGTCAAGTGCACGGTGATTTGATCGGAGTGCCACCTCACGAACTTAATGCTATGAGTTCACCTTGGCCATTCGTAGCTTGGGGAATGGATTCATCCGTCGGTAGATCCAGCCGCTTCTATTGGACACAGATTCATTTTGGTTGCCATTGATTATTCCATTAAATGGGTGGAAGCAGCTTCTTACAAGTCGGTAACCAAGAAAGTGGTGGCTGATTTTTTTGTAACAATTTGATATGTAGATTTGGAATGCCAGAATCCATCATTACTGATAATGGTGCAAATCTCAATAGTCACTTGATGAGAGAGATATGTGAGCAATTTAAGATTACTCATCGAAATTCAGTTACTTATCGTCCCCATATGAATGGAGCTGTAGAGGCCGCCAATAAGAATATCAAGAAGATTTTGAGGAAAATAATTGACAAGCATGGAGGTTGGCATGAGATGTTACCGTATGCTTTATTGGGATACCGCACGACTGTCAGAACATCAACTGGTGCTACGCCTTATTTACTAGTATATAGAACAGAAGCAGTCATACCTGCTGAAGTCGAGATACCGTCTTTGAGAATCATCCAAGAAGCTGATTTAGGTAATGCTGAATGGGTCAGCAAACGGATTGATCAACTAACTTTGATTGATGAGAAGAGAATGGTTGTCGTCTGCCATGGCGAGTTGTATAGACAGAGAATGACTTATGCCTTTCACAAGAGAGTAGGAGCCAGAAATTTTGAAGTTGGTCAGTTGGTTCTTAAGCGTATTTTTCTTCATCAAGACGAGTACAAAGGAAAGTTAGCACCAAACTGGCAAGGTCCTTACATGGTTCGCAAAGTATTATCTGGAGGTGCTTTGGTTTTGTCGATGATGGATGGAACTGAATGGCCGAAACCAATTACTCGGATGCTATCAAGAGATACTACGTGTGAAGCTTCAGTTTGTATTTCTGTTATTTAGTTGTAATCATTATTTTTGCTTGTATTGGTTTTGCTTAAATTTTTATCCCTCTTTGTAATGAACTACGTCTAACCTGAATTCTCAAGAATGAGATATGTAGGCGGCCTATGTCATCCTCGGTCACCCCATTTATCCCTTTTTATGTTTCTTTACATTTGAACTTCGTTCGACACAGATCAGTTCGTTTTAAAATTAACCATTTTTATGTGGACGCAGGTTTATAGTTTTGCCCTGAAATCTGCAAATTCTTCCGATGGGGAATATGGAGAAGTCCAAAGAGAAGAAAACTATCGCAAAATCAATAGTTTTCCTAAAAGCAAGAAGCATCTTATATCTCTTATGTCGGAGACTAGGGAATATCCAACAACATGAAACGTATAAAGAACGTCCAACTAGATTCAAAGGAGAATCAAGCAGAAATCTCAAGGAAGAGTTTACGATTTCTATAAAGGACGTCATTTACATCATAATGTCAGATATGATACTATGCATCAATCGGAGGGATTAGTTATTTTTTTACCATCATCGAGATGATATACTATTTGGAAGTCATTTTACCGTTATCATCGTTGGAGGCAATATAAATATTCATGCATCACGGAAGATCACACATCGCGAGTCAATACTCATGCATCGCGGAAGATCACGCATCCCGATTCAACAGTAATCCATCGTGGAAGATCACGCATCGCGAGTCAATACTCATGCATTGCGGAAAATCATGCATCGCGAGTCAATACTCATGCATTGCGGAAAATCATGCATCGCGAATCAATACTCATGCATTGTTGAAGAACATGCATCGCAAGTCAACATTCAGGCATCGCGAGAAGATATTTATGCCTCGCCTAGAGCTGTGCGTCGCGAGAAGATTTCATGCCTCACAGTAAATTATGCACTGTGAGAAGATTTTATACCTCACAAAAATTATGCATCGCGAGAAGATTTCATACCTCGCAGAAAATTATGCATCGTGAGAAGATTTCATACCTCACAAAAATTATGCATCCCGAGAAGATTTTATACCTCGCAGAAATTTACGCATCACGGGGCGATATTCATGTCTCGTAAGAAATCATGCACTGCCAGAGAGGGAATCGTGCATTCTAAGAGATATATCAGCATCGCCTCAACATTTATTTATTTCGACATCAAGTGAAGAGTACATTGGAGGTTACATTGCAAACACCAGGCATAAGCTTTATTTGCTTTATGTCATACGGATCGAGTTGACGTCGAATATTGAGGAGAACAATGGAGTGTCAACAGGGTAAAAATACACTGTCTCCCATCCTAATTGCATATTTAAAGCTCAACGAGTTTTACCTTCAGCTTGTCAGAGAGCATCCAAAAAGATGAAATCTCCAAAAAAAAACCACAGGTTGCAGACGACATTTCAAACGGACGCAAACACAACGTGAAAACTTTTTTTTAGCAGCGAACTGAGGACATAGTCCAAAGAGGATGTCCAAACTTCTTAGGACGTGAGCAGAGGAGAGACTTCCACCACAATTCAAACCACAACCCCTATCAGAAGGCATGGGGGTGTTTTTCAAGTCCTTGTCAGTTTTGTCTTGCATCAGGAAAATTGTAATTTTGATCTATGGGAAGCAAGTTCTTAGTTTCTAATCTAAGTGACAGTGCACCACATTCATGGTAAGAGGTTACAAGCCTCCTTTCATTCTCCGTTCAATTTTCACTTATCCAAAAACAAAGTTAATGTTCTGCGTAATAGATTTCCTTTTCAAAGGTCGAGGGGTCGAACTACAAAAACAACCTGGATCCTGAAAATTTAGGATATGTAGGCAGGCTCAATGTTTTAAACACTCGGCGTTTATTCCAACATTCCACTATTAATCTTATTCTAGAGGGCATTTGGTGCCTTCATAATTCAGTATCAGGAATGACTTTTTGAATTTTTTGAAATCATGTATTAAATCAAGCGTTTAATAGAACTAAAAGTGGCCTGCATTTGATGTGTAGGCATGAGATATGTAGGAAACCAATGTTCGAGGTTGGCCCCAAAATTCCTAAAGTCCGTACCAAAATACCCTCTTTTAAAGGGAATTATGAGGTCGGTCATAATTGGTGTGGTCAGCTTATTTCCATCGAATTTTCTTACATCAATCCAAACTAACCGAGGGACAAGTTTTGACATCAATTTTGACCACACCCCCATAAATAAACTAATCAACGAGCTTCTGAACTAATTAAGTTGATTTAGGAATAATTCATTTATAAAATTCAATGTGTTTTTCGAGTTTATTTTAAATAGTTTTTTATTTATTCTAGGGACATATAGATACTTTAATATATTGAATGAATTGGTATATTATGATATATTCAAAATTACTCTCAAAAAGTCTTCGTTTCTTACAATATTTAGACAACTAGTGTGGTTTAAGTTGTACTTTGTTGTGTGAATTTAATAGTAGAACTAACTATTTATTTGTATTTTAAAGAAGTCTCGTGAATAATTATATTATTTGTCTGTAAAACTTGTCATTTTTAGCAAATAATGTAGCTAAACGGCACTCTTCTTAAGACAACGTTGGGCACATTATTAACCAATTTCAGATAACCCCAAATTACAATGAACCCCAAACAATTCCCAGCCCATTTTTTTCCAATCTTAAAACCTTACACCAATTTTGCGGCCCAAATTCAGCTGCCAGCAAAAGGTCCCCCAGTCCCGATCTTTTTTTTTCAAAATTTCTAAATAATTCCAGCCAGCCCAACTCCTATTAATAAAACCTGGCCCATATCGCTTGTCTCTTTCCCAAAGAAACAAAAAAAATCAGAGCGTGCTATACCCCTCTGCATTCCTCGATCACAGACAGTGAGAATCAATCCCCAACGCTTTTCCCTCTCTTTTGCATCATACAACTTTCCAAGATGTAGCTCGCAAAAAAATCGTCCTTTCCGTGGAGATGATTGACACGTGCAACATTCGGACGAGGCAAGTCGATCCAGTCCTACGTCTCTCTCCCTCCTGTTGAGGCTGGGGGAATCATTCGGGAATACCCTTCTGTTTTAGGATAAGATTGGGTGAAATTCAAATGAGAGGTGTGATATACGAATTGACATTGGCTTTTTCCCCCTTTTTACCAACCTAAATTTCATCAACCTATATATATTTCTGTTTAGTATTTGGGGTATTTATTTTGGAAGAATTATTCTTTGAGCGAGAAACAGAGAGTTTATTTAGTGAGGGAAAAATCTTTTCTGAGAAGAGATCTTCTCGAGAAAAAAGGCAGAACAAGCATTGTCCCATACAAAAGAGGGGAACCTTCCCAAAGCAGAGAAATATACTAAGAACAAGTTTAAGTGATCGAAATCCATATGAAATACTCTTGAAGATGGCTCACTAGGTTTCAGATTTGGATCGATACTTTGCTCAAGTCTGGGTCTTCTTTGCACCATTGGTTTTTCTGTTTGTATGGGAGTCACTGTTTTCTTTGGCGCTCGTCGTTGTCTCTATTCGCTGCCACTGCACAATAAAAGGTTTAAACCGCCGTATATCACCTTCTACTTGTTTTCTAATTTCTTGTGTTTCCTTTACTTTGCTACGCTTTATAGGATCCTTTAAAGAGTTTGTTGTCTTATATGTCGAGTAAGTGTTATTTGTGATTGTGTTGGGTGTTATTACATGGAGTGTTGAATGGTAATATGTTGTAGCTTTAGAGTTATTCATCAAGAATATTGGTTTTATATATATGGGGATTGCGTGTGTTTCATGTCGTTCTGGCTCTTAGGAATGGTTTTTTTTCTTTTTTGCTTACGTCCAGTTTCTTACGCCTGCATTTATTTAGTTTAAAGACTACTGCCGTTTATCCTAGCCTATATTCTTGTCCGATTCACGACTGTCGTATGTGAAAAGGTTGATCATTTTTTCGGGATCAATGTGCCTTAGTTGTCTAAAGTAAAAAAAAAGAGCTCTTTCTAGTAGATTTCATTTAGTGGCGAGGTAATCCTTTCTTGTTTTTTTATGTGTAAAGCTCCGTTAATAGATCTCAGGCTAGTCGTATTTTTTTTACCCGAAGCTTTAGATTCTTTTCGATTTATCGTTTCCTTATGTTCATAAATAAGGCTGTGGATAACCTGGAACATGGTGTAATTGAACTTTTTACTGCTGATTTGCGTCTGTCGTACGGACTCGATATCATCATGCCGTCGTAGCATTCTCATTGATAATTTTCCTTGTCTACGTGCATACCTATTATTTCTCTATCTTGGTTGTGATTTCTTTTACTCGATTTTTATATTCTTTTATGCCCATTTGGTTGTCTCTTTTACTTATAGTATATGCTAGGCTATCATTACAGTGTTAAAATGGCCCCATGCCTTCAAGCATTTGATCTGATTCTCAGCGAGTGGATTTTGTGATAGTATATGGAGTTTGCCTATTATGCATTTAGTATCACAAACTGTTTTAACCCAATTTTACATGGCATAATATCTTTGTTTGACTTTGGGTTTGATTATTCTTTCAATACCGATATACCATCAATCTTTGGAAATAAATTTACGGTTAACCTCAATGCTGCAGAGCTTATCATTTAGTGCTATTGTTTAAGGTATTTGTTTATTAAAAATAAATAAAAAATGATGATAGTAGCAGAGTATTGGTTAAAATAAAATTAAAAGAGAATGTGTTATTAAGCTTACTTACAGAATGCTTACTAGAATTAGATTTCAAGATCGTGTATATTTAATTGGTGGTATGCCTTCTTTTGTAGGCCTTCAGGATTTAAGGATGATTTTTGTTTTACTTATTCGTTATGCATTTTGATTTCATTATATGAGCTTGCACTAACTTTAACCTTGTTTTTTTTCTTTTCTGCGATTTTGTCCGAGTTCGTTATTGAACTCCTATTTTCTCCTTGCCCTTTCGAGACGAACCACAAAGGCTCAAACTACTTTATCGAGTCTCCCACTCCAAAGCGACGAGCAGGTACCTCCCTAAAGCCGAGGAATATGGAGTTAATTGGAGAGTTCAAAAAATTGGGTCATTAGGATCCAAAAATTTATTTTAAGTTTTGTATTTCGGTTGTTGTTAGGTATAATCCCATTTCATTATTTTACTTATTGTATTCTTAGGATTTTAGACAGGTACAAATGAAGTGGTCCGAAGATCTAAAAGAAAAATGGGTACAAATATCGGTCCAGGCGGACAGAATCCGGACATGGACCCAATATCTCTCCCTCTCTCTCTCTCTCTCTATGTTGTTTGTTCGTTATTTAATTTCTTTATTTGTTGGTAGTTTAAAACGGTCGAAAACTCCAAATCCTCGTAGATTGCCGTAAATGTTTTATCAACTTAAAACTAATTTCAAATTGATCCTAAAAGAGTGAATAAATTTATAAAATCGACTTCTTAGTTTCAAGCAAAACTCTAAGCAATATTTTACTTCAAAATAAACTAAATTTTAGCAAGATATGTTAGTTGTCAGAAAACCATGTTAAGCGGATGTTTTTAAGGTGGTTCAACCCCCCAAAAAAAAACCTCCTTAAAAAAACATAAATAGGAATCCAGACCTCTCTAATTGTTTTCAAACAAATTTTTCTGTTAGGTTATTTTAAAACAAGTAAGTTTCCTAAAATTTTTTTGTTAATTAAGTGGCGACCGTTAAAAATAAAACACTTTTTCAAAAACAAAATTTTCTCTAAATTTTTGATTTAAAAACCCAATGACCTATTGCAGGGGAAAGCTTCGTGAGGGGTCGGTAACCATAACTTCTGAAGGGAAAGTAGTGGGGGGTGTGAGGCAAAGACGGTAAAGGCCAAGAATTGGTTTAAGAAAGACAAAAATTCATGCAACTTTTTAGGGATCTTACTCGGAAGTCCATGGAGGCCCCCCCCCCCCCCCCCTCCCCCCCCAACACTCGCAGCCAGGGCAAATTACAGTCGACTGTGCCCTTCTTCTACAGGGAAAAATACTCGAAGAACTCCAACCTTATTACATTTGATTCATGATAGCCAAGGAGTCACACTTTCGACAGGAAATATGAAATCCTTTGATCGTACTTTCTATAACTGTTGAGAACTTGGGCATATGATGAGGGATTTTACCCACCCAAACATGATGGATCTATGCAACAACAATCTAGAGTCGTGGTACTCGTGGGAAATAGTAATAATGCCCGGGGCATCCACAAAGTGGGATTGGAAGGAAATCAACAGGGTTGCAGAGGTAGGGGAAATGGTAATGGGAGGAGGAAAAGGGACCAATGCCAGACAAAGTCGGTGAAAATTGCTGCCGTCACAATGATACGATCAATGTTATGAGTATGAGCCAATATGAGGCAGAGGCGTTTGAAGAGGAGATGCATGGACTATTCTTGTCTGTGGACCGGAGTACAAAATGTTATTTGATTTCTCGTTTTACTTATTCTTATGTATTCGTGCATTTTGCCTCAGCATTTTCTGTGATTTGTGATACTAAGTCTATAATTCTAGAAACTATAGGAAGGGATAAAATAGTGTGGGAAGGGGTGTACAATCCTAAGAAATCTAAGATCATATCCTCAATTTGGGCTAGGAAACTGGTATCGTAGGGTTGTTTGGTGTATTTGTCTCATACTTGAGATTTTGAGGTTGAGTCTCCATCTATTGAGTCTATTCCCGTGGTATCAGAATTTAGAGAAGTGTTTTTTACTGATCTGCTTTGTATACCTCCTGATGAGATATAGATTTCTTGATCAATTGAGAACCTGGTACTTTTCTCATTACCACACCTCCATATCATATAGATTTGACAGAATTAAGAGATCTTAAGTCTCAAATCCAAGAACTTCTTGATAAAGGATCCATCACCCTAATGCTTCTCCGGTGGGGTGCTCCAGTTATATTTGTTAAGAACAAGGACAGTAGTATGAGGATGTGTATAGATTATCGGAAATTGAATAGGCTCACCATTTGAAATAAGTACTTATTACCCTGCATAGATTATCTTTTGACCAATTGCAAGGTGCATCAGTTTTCTCCAAGATTGATTTATGTTTTTGGTTACCATCAATTGAGGACTAAGCCCAAGTATGTGCCTACGACGACGTTTAAATTCCACTATGGGCACTACGAGTTTCTAATTATGTCGTTTGGGTTGACTAATGCGTCTGCAACTTTTATGAGCTTAATGAATTGTTTGTTCAAGAAATTTCTTGATTCATTTGACATAATCTTTATTGATGAGATTTTGGGTGTCATTTCAATAGTGGAGGAAAGAACATCCTGATGATCTTTTTATGTATTGTTCCTGGGTGTGCTGAAAAACATAGTTGATGCAAATGTTGTAAAGTGTAAAAGTTTGCTGACTTCGGTTGTATTTTTTGTGCATGTAGTCTCCTAAAAACGTATTTCTTAGTTCATTCAATTGGTATCTCGTTTTTGGTCGATTTCTTTGAGAATGAAAATCTTCAAATCTTCAAAGCTAAGAAAAAATTGTCTCAATACTCAATATTGAACAATAGTGAAAACTCAATTCTCAAAATAAAACTGTGATATCCAATGATCGATACTAAAGTAAGAATTTAAAATGTTTTTATAGTCATTAAATATATGTTTTGAAGGATCATTCAGTGCAATAACTTAGGATCATCGATCCACTCCGGGATTCACCCTTTAGTCAGTTCCATCACCTTTTTGCTTTTTGACCTTCAACATCTTCAAGTTTTGCAACTCTAGATGATATGACACTATCTCGCGGTATCATTCAGCGACTCGCCAACTGCTCCTTTTTATCGCTGACTTGATTTTCTTCTTCAGGGCTTGGCACACTTGAACATCTGGCGAGATTATAGTTATTCAACGATTCGTCCAATGGTTAAGGCGATCCTCAAGCCTACTTTTCTTAGGTCTTTCAGCTGCCTTGTTCCTTTTTTCTCATTAGTGTCCATGCTTTGTTCCTTAATCTAAATACCTGAAACTCAAGGATTTAAATAAAGTTATTGGCACATAATATGCATTTGAGGACACACATCTATTACAATAAATCCCTAAAATAAATAGTCCTATTGTGGACTCATCACACCCCAGGCTATCCTGCTAGATGTAAACATGAAAGTATATTATACCAAAAGGGTCTGATACAAAAACCCTTAGCCGTATTTTTATTCACAAAGGAATTTTGAAAATTATGAATTTTAAAGATTTTACAACAAGTAAAACTCTTCTCATAAAGGAAAAGAATATTGTAGATTTTTTCTCAAAACCATCTAAGTACGATAGAAAAGTTTCAAATAGGGAGAATAACCTCTCAGAAAATAATTGTCTCATAATAGGAAGTACATAAGAAGTCTACATGTCTATTACAATAGAAAAAGGAACATAAAGTGGTGGTAATCCAATTCTGGTCCTCGGATTGGTGAGGGACCATAGCAAAGAGTCTTGGAGAAGCTAGTTGAACGCTCAACCTTGGACTAGAATCGATTTTAGGAACCTACTCGTAGTAGTAAAAATAGAAGAAATATGGATTAGCACAATTAATGTACTAAGTATGCAGGCCAAACATAAAAATAATTAAAGCATTCTAAAAGGGACATTTAGTGGAAATCATGCCTTTCCTAGTTTAAAAGTCATAATGCACATTTAGGCAATACATAGTTAATCCATACCAAGAGTGTTGGAGAAGTCTAGTTGAAGATTCAACCTCTTAGGAGCATAATCGATTATCAGAACTTACTCTTAGTTGTAAAAATAGAAGAAATATTGATTAGCACAATTAATGTACTAAGTATGGAAGCCATACATAAAAATAATTAAAACATGCTAAAATGGACATATAGTGGAAATCATGCCTTTCCTAGTTTGAAAGTCATAATGCACATTTAGGCAATACATAGTTAATCCACACCTTAATTATATTCGTGCTCATAAGTAACATTATTCATAATCACAATTCATATCATGCTTGTAAGAGTTCACATAACTTCATACCAAAGGAAACCATCCCAAAACCCCTTTATAACTCTACTAGTGCAATGTGCAAGTGAAGTCGCATACCCCCACCCACACAAACCAAACTCATAAGGAAGTCACAAGTGTAGTTCATATAAATAAGCATTATTCATATTAGTGAAGTCATCATTAACATCCTTACATGTCACACATTCACAATTCATAAGCTTTCATAATCATAGAGAACCTCACCATGACCTCTCTTAGAACGTTCTTGTGAAATGCACAAGTGGAGTCACATTCCCCTCACTTATACTAAGTAGTCCCTCTCAATAAATCATATTTAATGTCCATATTCATATCTTAATATCATATTCATAACATAGTTCATATTTTTAAAACATAGGGAGATTTGTATAATCAAAAAAAAATGAACATGTGAGCTACTATATGGAATTCCGGTGTTCTGCCCACCCGAAAAGAGGTTTTCACTGCCTACAGTGAAACTAACAATAGAGTCGGGGGCAGGGATTCAATACCTAAAGACCTACGTTAGGTTCCCCATAGTTATGGACAAAGTAGAGATTGTTACTAGAAACCCAAAACTTGCTAAATTGATAAGGCTTCCAACTCATTAGACAACATATATATATATCGGTAACCCAGACTGGTAAATGTATAAGGAAACCCATATGGGAAGCGTTAGAATTGCTCTAAAGGAAAGCCTCCATTCAGATTCATATTCCCTCATGATAAGCCCAATTCCTTTAAGTAACTTTAAGTTTTACTTAAGTTAATGTTCACGGAAGAATGTACTTAGGCATTCATACCAACCTCTATCATAGTAGCTCATAGATTCATTAGGTGAGAATAACCTTTCATCCTTAGAATCAACAATTTGTGAGAAATTTTTTTTACATCATAATCGTAAAATGTTCATGAGGATAGTCATACCTTTATCATAACAACTTTCCTAATCATAACACATTGTACACATTCATACCATATCATACATAGTCAAATATAGGGTTATAGGGAAGAGGAACCCTATCTCGACACCACAAAAGACATGACTAGTAGGCACCTCACCTTTCAAGTGGATCAATAGTTCATAATCAAATTACAAGATAGGTAAACACCTTCACACTTTCAAGTGGATCAACAATTCAAAAACATTAGAAGTCATTAAAATTGAAAATTACTTCAACATGGCCCTGCAAGATATAAATCAGATTAACAACATTATCTGAAATTAACACAATAGATAGAGTAATCATATAATACAATAACCTAATCAATGCAAAGATACCAATTTATCGAACTCAATTCATCAGTCATGACATACTAGGGTTTATTATTGAGAAATAAGGGGAAACGTGGGTCTTATAGAATTTGCTTCAAAACCATCAAATACACCATAAATTATAAAGAAAATTCATCATATCTAGACATAATTATACCATGTCAATGTTTTTAGTCGATTACCTATGCTATTGAGTTAAAACCTAGAATTTTGGGGAATTTCAAAAACAAATTTTGAGAGGGCTCCTAGGGTAAAACATCCCAAGGATTAAGGGAATCCATACATTAAGTCAATTTCTTGAGGATTTGATGAAGAACACCTTGATATTGGATCCCTAGCTTGAGTTTAGACCTTGGTCTTTAATGGAACCTTAGAGAGAACTTTTCTAGAGAGACAAAGCCTCTAGATTGGAGTGGATTGTGAGTTACGAGGAGTATATTTAGTTAATAAAACTTAAAACTACTATAGAGCCATCTAAATTATAAATAAACTCCCTTTACATACATTAGTTAATTAGGGATTTTAATAAAATGTTTGAGCCTCGGCCGTATCTCTTTGTAGAATCATAGGCCTCATTTACAGTCCTCACCTACGGGATCTGGACTGATCCACAGATCAGTAATGGTTCACGCTTGGACTCCGGGAGAGAATGTAATTGTCCTTGGGCTCCAAGGAACCCATCAATGAGCCCCCAATTACAGGGGGAGTGGTATTTTATATATACCTACTGTCTGAGCGTGGTGTTTGGAATATACTAGGGAGTTTAGGGGGAATTTTAGTGAGGCTTAGTGTTGACTCACGAATCTCATATACGGGGAATGATTCAACCTATGACTCATGGGTTGAATCTCGAAGGTCCCTAGATGTTTTTGACAACTTTTAGGTTGCACCCTTGGTCCTCATCAAGGACCCTTGGGGGTCCTTGGGGGCATGCTTTGATATCTAGGGACTATAAAACTTAATGACACGTTAGGGATGTCATTTACGGACAATCATCTGATGTTAGGGCATTTTAGGGACATTAGATTACATGTTAGGCTCTAGCTTAGGCCGTTAGATTTCTTGGGTGTTACACCAACTTAAACTTTTAATTGTCCTCAAGTTAACCTCAAGTTCAACAATTCAAAAAGGATGTCTCAAACAGTGCCACACGAGATTCAATCATGATGCACACAACAAGACTCAACTTAGTCAATCAAGAAGTAAGTGTGCAATTGAAAGATTCAAGCTGGTGACTACATTATCAAAGGAAACTCAAGTCACAATACAATTCTTCAAAATTTCAAATTCAAATCAAAATAAGGTTCAAATGTCTCACACAAAGAAAAAGTGCATATCAAACTAGTGCTTCACAATTTAAAAAACTTCGGGAATCAATGCCAACGCTCACACTCACAAAGATTAACACTATGCATAAATTCACCCATAGGTTTGCCCGTATTTTTCAATCAACCCTTGTTTTAGCTCACTCAATATCACAAAGGACAATTCAAGGCTTGTAGCGGGGCTACATGCAAGGATATGGTCATTTAGGTTGTAATCCTCATGAAATGTGGTCTGAAAAATATTTTCTTACCCTCTTCATCGTTTTCATTCATGCTTACAAGTCACCCCATCATTCACTTCTCGTGGACTGTTGGAAACCCCATTTTCTTTGCACTTTTACAACTTTATTCTTCAACTTTTTCATTCCTCATTTTTTTCTTTTATTTTTCTCTTTCTTATTTCTTTTTTTTTTGTATGGAGGGCTTCTATTTTTCTCAAAATCTGGGTAAGGGAGGACATTTTGCATTTCTTGATTTACCTTGTCTTTTTACCACGCCCCAACTTAGGATTTTGACCTTAGTTGGCTATTTAAACTGACCACAATTCATGAGGATTATGCATAACGAGTCAAGAAAGGTCACAATTTTCATCAAGTTTCTTCCAAGAAAAGCTCAAGGCTCAAAGGGTGTGTAAGCAAGGATCACATACTCACAGGGTTGGCCCAAAAAATGGTATAATGCCAAATTGTTTCACAATCTTAAAAGTTTTTGAACATCATATCAAGAGAATGCATCACTTCGTCAATTGGACCAAAAAGGAAAATTCTAGGAGTCATCACAAATGGTTCACGGTAAGCTCATCACACAAGGCATTGACACCAATAATAAACAAGAATTCCATACTTTGTCTAGTGTGTAATGTTCATCACAAGAGATTCAATTCGATAATTTGCTTGTCTCAACTAGATGGAAAGAGTTCACATATTATCTATGCAACTTCATTTGGCCTCAACATAGACACACATTCATTTTTTTCAATCATGAGCACTATTCAAGTCATTGATATTGATCAAGACCAAGAATAAAATTTCTAAAAAACCACATGTCAAAATCAACAAGAGGTGGAACAATTTTTTTTCGGAAGGGTCCTAAATCATTTTCAAATTATAAAAAAGGAGCAAATAGCTCAATCTCCACAAAAATAGTTTTAAACATAATATAGCTCAAAACCCCAATAATATCAAACAAGGAGTGAGTCACAAAATGTGACCTCACCCCAACCACACATAAATTTAGTTTCCTCAAATGCAAACAAATCAATATCCAAAAGTCAAAATAAAGTAAGACAAAGAGGGAGGTTAATAAGTAATCATGTCTACTCAGTCTCTCCATCTGTCTGGGCATCCGTTTCCGGTGCATTAATCTAGATATGGGTAGAGTTCCAGAAGTCACCTCAGAAAGAGCAGTAGCTGTACTAGGATCAGCTAAGGGTGTATCCACCAAAGAAGCCTTCACAACTCCATCTATCATGTCCTTCTAAATCTCAGTAAGGCTCTTATACGACACTTCTTCAGCAACCTCCATCACCTCCTCATCAGTCTCTGCCTAAAACTCATGATCAACAGTCTCTTCATCTATAGCCTCAATTCCGATGGTATCCGCTGGAATATCTAGCACATTTTGGTTCTCTACTAACCCAACAATCATGGACATGTCGGTGGACTTCAACTGATCCACATCGCTTTTTAATGTATATATAGCGGAATTCAAAGTCGTCACCTCCTGGGTGTACCCTTGGAAACACTCACACATTGTTATCCTTGGTGCGAAGGCATTAATGGTTGTTCTCAATGGTGTCACAACATCATATAGGGTAGTCTTCATCATGCCCAGGATAGAGGCCTCGAGTCTGGAAGGCCTACGATATTTAGAAATGTCAAGCTGACCCATCTACAGTAATGATGCATGAGTGAGCAGGGTCCGAGCAATAGTAGCAACATGTCTAGGAGGTAGTGTAGTAACAGAAGAACCTGGATTGTCAGAAGGAACAAAAGTAGAGGTACTTGAAGGTCCAGGGGCCGGAGTAGGAAAGACTGCCTTTGTAGATAGTGAGTCTGTGTCCACAACCCGGGAAAATTCTAGTGGGGCTGCCTTTTTCTTCTCCTCCGTATCATCTTCCAACTATTCTACCTCAATCCTGCAGAAAGTGATATAAGATGTGGGAATCACTGCCACAACTTTCTTTGGATCTACACGCACCAGAGATTGTCTGCACATCTTTGTGTTCAAAAAAACCAGAAAAAGGAAAGAAATCTGGCGCTACTTGGACTTCATGACCATAGATAGGCTGCCTTAGTTTGGTGAAGAATTGACTCATTCTAGGATGGCATAATTGTGCTGATGATGAAGCCAAACCAGAAACTTAAAGCTACATTCAAGTCCTTTTTTTATCGGATCCCCTACCTTAAACCACCTCAGAGTACCATCTAAAATCACGAGCCTAACTATTTCTTCATATTGTCCAGTGTCTTTGTCCTAATCATATGCTGACACTTATTTTCAATACGCATGGACATGCACAAGATTGTGTTGATAACATCACTATAACACTTTATCTTCCAAACTATGGCAACCACATAGGCGACCGTCTTGAATTTCTCTATCGAAATCTTCCTTGTGGTATCAATGCACTAGACACACTGTAGAACTACCTAACCCAACTTTGAATAGACAAGTCTCAAGGTTAGGAGAAGATCTGAAATTTTTGAGATATTAAGCAATCCATTATCTCTGGGTTCCATTCGATTAACCTATCTAAGGACAAAAGCTTTTCCTTAATAATTTTCCTCAACCCCTTAGTCTTTAATCAGTTCATTGACTTGGGTCGGCAATAATTGCATACAGACTCACCGATCAGGTCGGCAAGTCACCGAGTCACTTTGACAAGCTAGATTGGGCTCACCCAAATGATTGGCTATAAAATTCTCAATATAATTTGGCACATGTTTAATGGGAAGGCCTTTCGTCGTGCAATGATTAGCCCGCTTAAAGTTGTAGTGCACTTTAAGGTATATGGGTCTAGTCAAAGAGCGATCAAGAAGACTTTCGACAATTCGCCGAGTGCCATCGGCGGACTCAAGCTTTTCTCTGAAATTTACAGTGCCAAACAATAAGTAAAGCATGAAATTAAAGGCGATATAGGGGGCTTCGACTTCGGTGAGCTCGACCCAACTCACCAAATAACAAAAGGTGTCTAATTTCAACCTAACTTTTCAAATTTAACCCCTCAACCCACGAAAAAAAATCAAAAGCCATGCACGAAGTCCAAATAAATAAACCCATCACCCATTAATCTTGGGATACTCAGGCTTTTCCCAATTTTGCCAAATTTGTCTATTTGACAACATTTTCCCTTAAGAATGATTTCATCCGCTTTATCGTTGGTCAAATACATCATTTGGCCCAAGTACGGGTTAATTAGACTTTACCTTACTAGACCCAATAACGTGCAAGCACAATCCCAAAAGATTTAATTCATTTTAAGGCAAAAAATTATGGGAATCTAACATTAAAGGCATTACGAGCAAGATTATCAATTTCAAACATGCAACCAAACATTCTAATCCTATCAGAGAGTCCCAACACACAACAACACGATAAGATCATTTTCATAAAAATACAATTTCGATAAAAATAAACTTGGGGTTCGGAAAACCAACCTTTGATGCCGAATAATCAAGATTTAAATGCAAGACGACAAAGTAATCCCAATCTGAGAACAAATGAATGACTAAAATATTGTAAAAATGCAAAAAATATAGAACCTAATATGCTGATGTGAGTTTGGGAAGATAAGATGTGAGGAAAAGTGAAAGAGTTGGAAGTTTAAACCTTTGGACTTATAACAATCATCCAGTTTTTGCCCATTCGGCGATATTAGTCGTGCTCACCGAACCACTCAAGGCACGCTGAGTGGACACTTGCCTCGCTGAGTTTTTTAGGATCTCTAGTCAATATGATGTCCAAATAGAGGATTAAATCGCGATCGCTGAACTGATTGGCAATTCGTCAATAATTTCCTGGTTTCCCTGAGTCTTACAAACTCAAATTGAAAGTTGTCTTGTATTTAATGGCAGGATAGACCAGATTTGCTGGCCTTGTTGATGATTCATTGACTTGACCTATAGCTCACCAATCTGCACTTTTCAACCACTTTCTACGCTTTGACATGCAAATTGAATACACAATAATTTATAATTTTAAAAGAAAGCAATTAAAAACATATGTTGCCTCCCAAGAAGCTTAGTTAAAATTGTTTTACGACACAAGTCCTCACTTAAGCTCCATTAGGAGGGTTTGCCACATTTTCATAAGTCCACCTACCGTCTTGTTGTGAGTTGAGAGAAGATAACACCTGGTGCATTTGGACTCTAGAAGCTGAATTAATATGGAGTGAGAGGTTGTCACCTAATTACACATCAAGAATTCTCTCTTACCTTACCTAACACTCTGTCGTGCTTTTTGACTTTGTGAAGGATGAGTATGAGTACCTCTTCTATTTGTCCACCCTTTTGTTTCTTTATCTTTCAACGCTTGTGAGGAGAATGTACCTGTCTTTCTTTTTTAACATTACTTTCAAGTCCTTGACCTTTCTGGTCAATGCATCTAGATGAGTTACTAATATGGAAAAGTGTGGTTCCTTCTCAGTCTCTTTGTTGGTCTTTGCCACATAATGAAAGAGTTGGGCTGTTGTTTCATAGAATTGTTGAATCAAACAACCCGAAGAGAGTTGATCAACCACCATTCTTTTTTCGGGGCCAAGACCCTTGTAAAAGAATTTCAGAAGCATCTCAGTTTAAATTCCATGAGTTGGCATTGTTGTAATAGTGTCTTAAACTTTTGCCACAACTAATACATGGTTTCACCCTTTAATTGCTTAAAATTTAGTATTTTATCCCTAAAAATCATTGATCTCAAAGGAGTGTGATCCAGTTGGTCACTATCGATACCGAATGTGCTCCAATTCTCTGCTCAAAACTGCAACACACAAACCAAAACTAAAAATTATGTAACTACAATTATAACTAACAACAAAATTTGACATAACAAAATATTCTCAAATAACACCACCACCCGGCGGCGTTGTCATTTTGATTTCATGTATCAGGACACTTCATTCAATTCTAAGCGTCAATGGTCGTTAGTCAGTATATCACCCAACCAATTGGTTAAGGATCTTCCCACAGGGAGTGGTACTTATTTGAGAATCAATAGCCAAATGTGCTTATGCTCAAATTAGTCACAGCTAAAAACATTTACGAATACAAAGATAGTTCAAGTATGGGGTGACACAACTGTCATATCAGGGAGGTTTTGGTTGTAATTATCAACTACAACAATAAATAACACAAAAGTGATAAATATAGAGACGGTCTCTTAGGATGTGATTGGATTATGGGATAAGGAAGACAAATGGGTTATTTCAATTAAGAGTGAATAGCTGCAAATGAGTGAATAAGATAGACTTAAGTGGGGATAACTTATCCCCCAATTTACCTCAATTAAATTGTTCCCTCGCGGACACCATAAGTAACAATTTAAGAACAACCTTTGCTTTATCATTCGTTCTCACGTCAGCTGAAAATGTGGGGACATGGGTTTAAGGATTTGATGATTCCAACGATTGGGACTATTTTGCGTTTGATTTTAATGATTTAGTAAGCCTCAAAGGCATATTTTGTCCCCTATATCCTTAGTATAAATCCAAACTGTTTCAGGGATTTGGTGGTGATTAAAGCCAAGCATGGAGACTAAGAATTGGAAAGGAACCGCTACTTAAAGATGATGAAAGAAGGCATGAGGCATCGCCTAACCAATTGGTGAGTCCCTTATGACTTTATCTCTGGTTAAGTGTCTAGTGGTGCTAATTTCCTTATGGGATATATCAAGTGGGTGCATAATAAATCTAAAGGAGCAGATGACGATTCCTCAAACGGTTCCATCGAGTTTCATTGCTATACCAATCGCCAAATTTTAGAACCTCAGGATGTGAATTCAAAACGCAAAACCACATAACAACATCACAAGAGCGATCAATGATCCTAACTAGCGTCGAATTGATCCTTCGCAACATAGCTTTTCAACACTATAATATTGAATCTAGTTTACTATTTAAAAATTAAGTAATCAAATAGAGAATTATCAATCTAGTTTTGAACATTGTCTTAAGTTTTCAAGTTTGGAGACATTTTTTCTTAGCTTTTGAAAGTTTGAGGATTTCTAATTCCAAGGGATTCGAAGTTGGTTTTGAAAATTCTTCATTATGTCTTATTTAAAGACAATATCAACTATACATGTTGATGGAAACACCAGTTGGTATCGATTTCTTTATTTTCACTATGTCTAGCTAAATCGCCAACTATTGGGTAAGATTATGTGATTATGGGTTGACATAACTATTGGGTATTGCTAAATAACCGTTTAATTTTTGTTCAAAAGTTTCTTCATCCAGTATTTGTGCTTGATGGGTTGTAGTTGAAAATACAATCTTATCTTAGTACTTTTGGCTTGCTTGAGAGAGAGGTTTTGAAACCCAAACTACTGAATCATTGGTCTGTGGGTAGTGGATTGTCATGGATTCAGCGTGAGATGGGGAATCCGAAACCACTGCTCTTAACAATCACATTCATCTCGAGATAGTGAAGGACTATAAGGCGAAATGTGTGCTTAATTACCACTATGATGTCTAGGGAAAAGGACCAAATTTGATTTGCGGTAAATTGACATCAGACAGAGTTTACCCCACTAAGACTACCTTAATAACTGATATGCAACTGCTTACTATTAATTGGAATTACCACTAATGGTTGTTTTATTTAGCCATAAGCTTATCATATCCAAGAGCCCCCGTCTGCAATATTCGGTTTTTGTATTGCCTATTTTCGTTTGATATTAATTAACCCCCTTTTGATAATGGACACATGTGTAATCTTAATTTGATCTTCTTATAATTTCTTAAAATGCTTTTAAGCTATACTGGCATGACTGATGTTGGCACTTGTGGCTACTAATTCCTACACTACTCTTGTGGGAACATCCCAACTTGTAGGTTTATATTCTCATCCACGATTGTTGGACACTTGAATGGAAGTAGTGTCGATGATTAAAACGGTCAAAGTGTCAAACCCCGACTGTCCCGGGAGTGGTGTTTTATTTGAGAAATTTTTGTTTAAGTTCAAATTTTTATCATTTCGTTATAGTGCTACTTATTTTTAATTATTGGTTTAATAGTTTGTGTTTCAAATAGAAAGGACCGTATGAGTTGTGACTGCATCAACATGCCAGCATAGTAATTGCTCATAAGAGGATTCCAGAAATTTTAACAATTTTAAATTGACCCTCTGTCATGGGAATATTGTTCCTATTCTGCTTTCCTCATGCCGAAGGGAATGCAGTATTTCACATTACAGTCTAGCAAGGACTTTCATTGGTCTGGCTCATAAGAATCCCTCATTACGCATTCGTATCAGAAAATTTCATGGATGTATGCAGACTGTTATCCTTCAAGAACATATCCTAAGAATTGGTTCGGTTGAGGTTGTTCCCGTTCCTCTTTGATGGAAAACACCGTGCGACGCATACTTGCTGGCTGACTTCTCCCAGGTGTTCAATCACTTTTGTGGAGGGTTGGTTACCCGCAGTGACATGTTTGATTTCCCTCTTTTCATATGATGATGACTCCCCCCCCCCCCCCCCCATCCCTCCACCCCCCACCAACCCCCACCTGAATCCCCCCCCCCCTTGCCACCAAAGTCTTTAAGCGTTAGAGTATGCCAATTCACTAAGACTCTGGCTACGGTTTTCACAGAAGTTATTTGCTCTTCCAATGGCCCAACTTATCGCTTTCCGACAACTAATTGTTGTCAGTCTTTTTAACTAATCTTGACGCTTTAACAAGGTGGGTTTTCGAACATTCCTTACTCTGGGAGGTTTTAATGCAGCACATTATGTTATAGCGCCCCAGCTTAATTGGACTAACATACAAAATCATACCTACAGTGTGTGCGTTGGTGTACCGCAAGAAAAGGCGTTTTTCTCCTCTCATTTTTAGATTACCCCCGAAGAGCCTGGATGGAGAAATTACAGCGAAGAGACAATACATGGCAAAGACCATGGCACAACTCCTATTTTTCTCTAAAAATGTCATGAGAGCTAGTGCTCGAGTGTCAATGTCATGGGTGTCGGTCTAATGATGCATTGTGGGTGATTACAATAGATGAGGCCCTTATGTACTAAAGAGGTAAATTTTCCTATCCAACCAAGTTGGTGGTTTAATCGTTCAACACTACCGACTGAGGGTGCAGTGTTGTTGTTAACAAAGGTTGGAAGATAGGGTTGAATAATTGAAAGCTGTATCAAGGATTGTGAATTGAGTGGACCAAAACTCTCAGGTGGACGGATTGTGGGAGAAGGATAATATGTAGCCTGTCCCCACAATACACCAAAAGCCAAGATTTGTATACGTGTGGGACTGTCCTGCATGATATGCTTTTTTCTTTATTCTTCTACAAAGTTGAGGGTTCCGACAAGAATTTTTAACAAACGTTAAAAAGTGAAAGATTAATGTGCTTGGACCTAAGCCATACATATTATGCACGACCCAAAAACCGAGCCGGCGACTGGCGGCACTCTCACTTTACCCCGACTATCGGTGGCTGACCCCTAACCACCTAGCCAAAACGCTATGCATCTCGCAATTTTATATATCCACACTAAGTAAATATGCGGCCTAGACCTTAAACTCATAAATAAAAGCCAATTCAATAACTTTAGCATTCAACATCTATTATTCCCAAATCGGGAAGTCATCCATCCAATAACATCTAGATCAATTACTAACCTAAGAGATTCTTAAGAGCGAAAATAAATAAAGCTAGTCTCGCCAAACTTCAAGGCATCATATACATGAGGAAGGAGATCATTCAAGCTAGAAGCATTAGCTCACCCTTAAGATCCGGTGTGACGATAGCTGCGCTTTTAACTACTAATTGAGTCGAAGATTGACGGCCCCCGTTGCCTGCACTGCCCATAACCAAGGAAACCATAAAAGGTAGGTGGGTCAGTTACATACCACAAGTACTCTAGTAGGTACTCTCGCCCAACTCAAAATAGAAAACCGTATCGTATACAAGTAACACTCATTAAAATCAACTAATATCTTAGCAAGGCATGGCATTTTACAAATTCCTAACACCTTGGTTACATATACAACACCAAGCACATCAATGATGACCACTCCGCCCCTCATCATGACTCGTTGGGTACATTGTCTTTAGATTGAGTTATATTAGCGTATCTTTTCAAGATTCATTATATTTTATTCCCCTTCGTGTCGGTACGTGACACTCGCTCTCCCATCATTCTATCTGGTGTCCGAACAGTGACACTCCGATCTCATATTCTACTCTGTACCTATTTTGATGGAACTTGCACCCGATTCCATATACTATCCTAGTGGTCGTGGAACGTGACACTCCGATCCTCTATATTCTAATCCTGCTACCCCGAACGTTGTGCAACTCCCTCCATATCTCTATCCTGTGTTCGGAACGGTGACACTTCCGAGCCCCTTATTTCTATCCCGGTGTCGGACGTGACACTTCCGTCCTCATATCCTATGTATTCTGGTTCCGAAAACGTGACACTAACACCTGATCTCTCATATTCTTTTCCTGGTACCCTCTTTGGAACTGGCACGCGATCCCCCAATCTCACTACTTTCTGTGCATTAAGCCTTCCTTTATACAAGGCATCATTCATTTAAACACAAAGCGTAGAGTTAGGGTTTCTTTCACGATTTAAAAGATTCATATCGCTTACATCATGCTTATTTTTATTGTCACATCATATATAATATATATATGATCTAATCATGCATACCCACAATTAAGCTATATATGATAGACTTATATACTACCCAACACATATCATTCGCTATTAAGTTACACGAATAGTGTGAAACCATAACACTCACCGAAGACTTGCGATCAGCAAGCAAATTTCCTTCAATTCTGTTTGTCCTCTTCTTTCCTCTCTCTCTCTACTCGTTCTCCTCCCTTTTTCTTTCGTGTTTTCTTTCATCAACCCTCTTGCTTTTCTTGGACCCTACTTAAAGAAATAACAACACACCCAAAAAAGAAAAACAAACAAAAAAAACAAAAAAAAAAAAGAAAAAAAAAAAAACAAACAACAAACAAAAAACTAAAAAACACACAAAAAATATCATATAATTAAGTTTTAAAGATGTGCACTAATATCCGTGATAATTAACTTTAAGGTTACCTCTTTTTAACCCCCCAAGTCTTAGACTTATTAAAATAATCCATTATTTTACATAATCAAAGCACTAAATAGTCAAAATGCCCCCTTAAATAATTAATCAGAAAAATCCGACCCCCATCCCGCCTGGGCTACTCAGCCCTAGCCCGTGACGGGGCTTTCGTGCCTGCGATACGTCCGTACATGCTGTCCCGTCGCACACCGTCAGAGACCAATTTCCATCAAAGGTCTGTACTGGTCCGGCACGCTTATGACGGTCCCGTCCTGCCTATTCGTAGATCGTCATTACGGTCGAGGTCAATTTGCCCAGAACCGCCAAGTTCAGATTTTCCAAGTGTTTGTAAACTACACGTCCCGACGGGCCGTCGTGCTCCGTGACCGGTCCGTCGTGGCCTCTGTCACCTCATGGCCAGTTTTTCCCCAGAGAAAGATCTGTTGCTCAAACGACTAAACCGTCGTTACAATAGATACAATTTACCCATTCGTCGTTTGGGCCCCGAAGCGGATACAAGAGGAAACAAGGGTGGGCGAAAAGGTAATACCTGAAGTCTGTAAAACAATGTGGGTATCCCTTTTCTCGCATATCTGCTTCTCCTTCCCTTGCTTCCCAGTGGCTGGTCCTTCAACGTCTGCCTTTCCGATTTGCTTCCCATTGAACTTTGATAGATGCATCTCCCTTGACCTCAACAACGTGCGAGTCTTTCTCTATCTAAAATATCCAACAGGCTGTCCCCTCATAAGACAAATTCCCATCAAGCACCAAAACTGAATCACTCAACTTGGATAATTTGTAATGTCCATCGCCGATGGTAATCTTTTCAACTTACCCTCGACACATGGAACTTACCGTGTATGTACCCGTCCTGACATTTCGCCCTGGGCGTGCATCGGCTAACTACCTTCATAAGCCACCCCTCCCACTACTCCTCTTAAGTTACTTACAGGGACCAATTTACCTTATGTGACTGTTAAGCTTTCCCTCTTTTTACCAACACCCCAACCTTGCATCACCCTGCTACTCACCCTTCGAATGGGCGAAACTTTCAACAGACCTTGTTCACCCTCCCTGGAACTCGCTAAGTCTCTTAACCTTCGATTGCATCATTCTTTTGGTTCGAACTTTGCGCCCGCTAGAGCTTCTCTTTGTAAGAGCTCTTTCCACTTTTTCTACTATTCGAATCCCTCAAAAGACAGTACCACCAAGGTCCCTAACCTCGAATGCATCAAACCAACAATTGGGGTGACTACATCTCCTAACCTCATACATGCTTCAAGGGGAGCCATATCGATGCTTGAGTTGATTACTATTATTGTATAAACTCCGCGAAGGGGAATACAGAGCTCTCCATGGCCCACTCAATTCTATCACTACATGCACGAAGCTCTATCCCTCCACCACCTGACCGTCGTTCTCCACGCGTCTCTCAGACTGATACATCGGTTGAGGATGGTAACGCAGGGGTACTATCGTCCACCGTAGTATCCCAATTCTGACTGCAATGTTTTCCAAAACCTTAGAAGTCAACTCGCGTACCTCTATCTGATATGCTTGGATAGTGGAAACTCCATGCATCGATACAAACCTTTTCTGAGGCACTTAAAGTTTGCTAACATTCTGCGTGCATGTTTGTTAAGTCACCTAACATTGTCCCGGAGCATCACATATGAGAGCCAGACTTAGTTAACCTCTCCACAATCACCTCAACTCTACTGGAGTCATACTTGCCCAATGTCGTTGGAAATACCAACCACGAAAGTCCCTTGCGATTCTCATCCCATTCATATCCATCCAAATGGGCACTTTTCTCTGAAGTGTTCCCCCAGAGTCCTCTGGTTTCTTCAATGTTACTTATCTTTACCTTGTTGACAGTTTCGGACATTCTTGGCAATATCATCCACAATATCACGCTTCATTCTTCTCCGCTTTCTTTCTCCACCAGAAGTGTTGCTTAGGTCACTAGTCTCAATGCCTCTGTAACCCCATATACATTCTTGGTTGCACCCTACGCGTGAGTATCGATTCACCTTGAACTATGAACCATCTGCTCAGCATACGTTGGGTGTTTGATCATTTATCATCTGACGGCGATGGCTACACATACCCTCCCTTAATCTCCCTTAAAACACTGTCCTCATCGCTTTTCGCTTCTTTAGCCTCTCCTTGCAACACTTTATCTTTCTGATCCGGTATGCAATTTTTCCCATCAGTAACCCTGCTCTTCCCTTAATTCCGTATTGTCTGATGGAATGTAATGATCTTTCCTCGCCACAAGGCTAAAAATCCTCCCTGCTCTCATTTTCTTCTAATCTCATAAGGGTAGTCGAGCCCATATCTACTTCTCTAGCCCATGGGCGCCTAGCAATGCTTGCAGTGAGCTAGACGTCCCATCGCTTCCGCCTTCTACTTAAAGCATCCGCTACACCCCTTCGCCTTCCCCGGAGTGATCCAAAATATTGATGTCCTAGTCCCCTTCCGTATTTCCCATCCATCTCTCTGTCCTCAAATCTCCGCAAATCTCTCCTGCGTGAAGACCAGTACGTATTGACACGATATCCGTATAGTCAGACCCTCTCACGATAAGAACCCCCATATAATAGTGTCTGCCATATGCTTTAATGCAGAACCCACTGCGAGCCTCTGTCTTCTCTAAATCTGGCTGTCGGATAGGTTAGTTCAGTGCACCTTTACAATTTTCTTGAAGCATAAGCAAGTCACAGTTCTTCATCTTGTCATTAGCGCCGTGCACCCAAACCCAATAGGATGCATCATCAATCGACAAGTGACAATTCTTACCCTTCCTGCACTGGAAGGTTGAGAATTGTGTGCAGTTGAGTCCATTACAGAGTCCGTTTGTAGCCCTTCTAAGCTTTCCTCCACTACATCCGACATACAAATGTGAACATTGCTTAGGTTTAATGTCGTCATTTGGGAAGCAACTTCCGTGATAGAGAATACCCTGACAAAAAAATCGCTTGTAGTAATAGCTAACCCAACAAAGCTCTCTTTTTCCTGAACACATTAGTAGGTCTTTACAACCCAATTCTTTCACGACTTCTGCTGATTTCTTAGAAGGGTCCTCAACCATCACTCCTCCTTAGACCACGGTTCCCCAAGACGGCACCGCTGACTCGATCGGAACGCCCAATAACTCACGTACTTACAGAACTTGGCATCACGCATCACTTTTTTCGTCTTCTCTCCTCTCCTCTACATTTTCCAATACTTCATTCTCAATCCGCCTCATGTTTGGCCCCGTCCCTTTACTCTTGAGTGATCAGTCTATCATTTCACCCATTAAATCACGATCACAATATGAGACTAAATGGGCTCTTAAAAATCCCGTTCATCAATACTCATGGAATGGCAGCCATTAGGGGCCATTCGTAGACCAACAAGACATCACTACCAAATTCGTAGCTGCCCATACCGCTCGGTTCTGAAAAGCAGTCTTTGTTCACATCCGCTTGCCCCTGATTTTCAATTGATGATAACCGGATCTCTAATCAATCGTTAGAGAGACACAGCACCTTTTAACTGACTATCGTATCCAAGGGTCATCCATGCTAGGATACGCATCCTGTCTTCTTTATGGCACCTTGTTCAACTTGACCGTAGTCTCTGCACATCCGCAAACTCCCATCTTTCTTCTTATTACAAACAAAACGATGCCACCCAAGGAGATAGCACTTGGGCTAATGAAGCCTTGATCAACAACTTCTTTACTCTTGAAGTGGGGCGCTTCTTCACTCTCTTACCTTCGCGGGAGCTCATTCTTAAGCGGGGTATATTGAAATGGGGTCGAGTACACGGTTTCACGATCAATAACCAGGAAGTCGATATCCCTATCTGGTGGCTATACCCGGAGAGATCCTTCAGGTGAACAACATCAAGAAACAGTCACGGGCCACCGTAAACCGACTCATTCCTTAATCGTACTTGGGATCGTGCTGATCCTCTGAGATTGTGCAATTGAAAGCTAAACCAAACCTCTTTCACCTACACCTTTTTTCTCCTTTGGTTAGCACGTATACGACAGTGATCTTATTCGAACTCCCTGTCATTGAATGTAGGTCACCTCTCCCACAACTAACCGGAATCTGCTCTCCCAGGCTTGGCTCACGTCACCGTTTTAAGTTAGCATTTACCATCCAAGATCGCAATTGGCGAGAAAAGCCCAATCCGACCTCAGAATTACATCAAAATCCCTCCCTCTCTAAGATAACCAAAATCTACATAAGTGTTGCTCCCCCCACAATGTTCACCCAACAAGAACTATTACCTTTCAACTACCACAGACTCACCCCCACAGAAGTAAGGAAACACGAATAGGCTATCCTAATTTCACAATGGTCAAATTTACAGAAGTTTACCCGACATTAGTTCGAACTGAGTGTGAAGTATCAGTAATGATAAATGTGGATCGCAGGATCAAACGAATACGGAAGCCATGCAGATCACTATAACCACAAAGATGACCTGTGATGACCTGGCTCAGATGTCTCTCGTCCCCTCTGCTGCTCCGCCAGCGTGGAAAGCAATCAAACCTACACATTGATTGGTTGCGGCCCTTTCGTTTCGGCTCTGTGTCCGTTTCTGCCCCCTGCCCTACCACTTTTGCGACTACATTGCTCCAGTTTGCCCATCACCCCAGTCACCTCCCCGGCCATTTTTGGTGACCACATTACCCTCGACGGCATTTTGCCTTTCTCTCCACGTCCTCTCCGCTGAATCAAGCGCGCCTCTTGCCATGACCACCTTACCTACTCCTCTAACTGTTGGGGTCCTAATCACCCTCTGTTTATGGACAATACCTCTTGATATGCTCCGTCCTCCCCCACAAGCCCATTACTATCACTCTCTTAGATTTCCATTCTTGCCAATTAGGTCTCTCAGCAGAACATGTTGACCGGTCGATGTGGCACCTCCAAGCTCAGTCTGTTAGTGCATAGTGACTTCCAACACGGGTCTACGTGAGTTAACCCTCGGAACCCGTCCTCCTAGAAGTAGAACCATTAAGCTCACCTCCCGTTTTCGAACACCCTCTTTGATGTCCGCCGCCTCTGATGGTGAATTAATCTGGCTTCACTCCTTCCCCCCTCTGTCTACCTACCCGATAAAATCTAAGCCCACCTCTTTTGTCTTGCGAAGGTACTTTTTGTGCCGTAGCCCTACCTTGCTTTTTAAGTCTCGCAACTGGGTCGTAAAACTCTGACGCCTATCACCACCCTTCCACAAAACGGCGAATCGCTCTTTGTAGACTGGAAGGCACTAGTTGGGCTGGCATATCTGGATAGTGCACGAAACTTAGCCTCATATCATTGACGACATCCTAACCAATTGCTCATGCTCAAAAACTCATCCCTTTTTTCCTATCCCTCAAAGACGGGGGATATACTTTCTATAACAAACTAGAGAAATGAGGCCCAAGTCATAGGTGGTGTCCCTCTGTGGTTGACATTCAACATGGACCGCTCACCGACATTTTTGGCGTTCCTTGAAAACTGATAGATTAACTCCCGAACTCAACCAACACCAAACCGTTCTACTATACCATCTTGTGGTAGTACTCATGACAGTCACCAGCGAAAATCGTCAAGCACACCTCAATTCTCTGCACCGCCCTTGAAGACTGGAGGTTTCCCATTTCAAGATACTTACTGAACAAAGTTTCATTGCTAATCATTTGTTCATTATTGGCCCACGTAGTCCGATCGTGGAAACGTGCCTATTGTCCAATGTGCATCTATCCCGAGGGCCACTGGCCCTCTGCAGGTGTCTACCTCTGAAACCCGAGGTGTTTGGTGCGAAAACACTTGAGGGTGCCTGACCGCCCCCTATCAAAACCCACTAAGCATAAGCGCAGAACCTGATTGATCATCTTCTGGGGTAGGTTGGGGGTGCCATTGGCTCCATTCTGTACTTGTTTCATTCTCCCCATCCTGTCCCCTCTCTACTCTTCCTAAGTCTGTGGAGGAGTCACCGCCCTAGCACCGATGGGTCTAAGTGCTCTTTATTCCTCTCACCTCTAGAGGACGTCCTCCCACGACCTCTCCTTCTGACACCTGCTCGGCCCACCTCTTGCCACTGCGTTTTGCACTTCGGCTATAGCCCCCAGTGCCGGGCTCGAGCATCGTGTCTTTGCTGATGTTGATGTTGCGTATTCGTTGCCTCTAGTTCGTAACCATCTTCGAAATAGAGTGAAGATGTTCAGATACCATTTGTATCCCTAGATACCCATGGGATTCGCAAGGTCAATACCATGAAGAAAGAAAGAAAGAATGAAAGTTCCTCAAGTCTATAGCCTCTCAAAGAAATAGAAGGCGTTCCCCCTACCGTTCTTAGACTCTAAACTAGACCTGTTCTTGTGTGATGAGACCACCGAACCTAAGCTGATCAAGTTTGTCACCGACCCAAAACCGACCGCGCTGGCCCCACATTTACCCTCCTATGTGAGCGACCACATCTAAACTTTCATTTCAATTTAATATCGACATAAAGTAATGCGGAAAGACTTAAACTCAAAAATAAAGACACTTCACACTATACTCTTCCTATTTTCTGAATTCATACTCTAGTATTCCCAGAAATCTGTGAAGTCATCATCACAAAACAGCTATGATCAATTTACTCAACTAAGAGTATCTAGAAGCTAAAATAAATAAAGCTAGTCTTTGCCGACGAATCAAGACAACTATGCGGACTGGGATCCAGTGCCTACAAGCTAGAAGCATCTACTCACCCTGAGTATCCTGTTGGTGTGACGAAGACTCGGGCTTACTACTGTTGAGTCCTAAGATGACGGCACACTTTTTGCTGGCAACTTCACACACTAAATAAACAAAAGGAACATAAAAGTAGGGGGTCAGTACAACCCAGTAACTGAGTTAGGTATCAATCGGTCCAACCTCAAAATAGAAAATCAGTATATAGCAAGTACGCATCAAACAAACTAATATCCTTAGCACTGAGCGCAGCATTTACAAATTCCATAATCCTTGGTACAACACCCAGCACATCAATGCGACTCAACCGCTCTCATCATCTCGTTTGGAAACATGTTTCTTTAGATTGAGTATATTAGTATCTTTTCAAGATTCATATATTATTCCCTCTCCGTGTCGGTACTTGACACTTCCCGTCTTCCTCATTCTATCCTTGTGTCGCACGTGCACAGCGCTTCCGACTCCTCATATTCTAGTCCTGGTACCAGGAACGTGGCACCCGACTCCCATTACTATCCTGGTGGTGTTCACGTGACAACTCCGCTCCCTATATTTCTATCCCTGGTAACCGGACGTGGGCCCTCGATCCATATACTATCCGTGGTGTCGGACGTGACAACTGACACCCGATCCTCATATTCTATCCTGGTGTTGAACGTGACACTCCGATCCTCATATTCCTATCCCGGTTCGGATGGCCGACAAACCCGTGGAATTCGAGGTTGGTTGGCGGAAAACGTGACACTCCGCTCCTCATATTTCTATCCTGTTACCGAATACGTGGCAACCCCCCCGATCCCTAGATCTCACTACTTTCGTTCATTAAGCCTTCTTTAACCAAGGCAGCTCATTAACAATGATTAGGTTTCTCGTCAAGATTTACGATTCATAGCTTCATCATGCTTATTTTTAATCAATCACAATCATATATATAAATATATATAAATCAATCATGCATACCACAATTAAGCAGATAGAAACTGTAATAATACTCCCCAACACATATCATGCGCTATAAGATTTAACCTAACGACTATTGTGAAAAACCATAACCACCTTCACCGAAGATATTGCGATCAAGCAAGCCAATTCACTCAATTTCTTGTTGTCCCTTCGTTCCTCTTTCTCTCTCCTTCGTTCTCCTCTCTTTTTCTTTCTTTTTTCTTTATTCAACCGTCTTTCTTTTCCTATTCCCCTACATTATCATATCATTTAAGTTTTAAAAGATGGCACTCATATCCGCTAATAACTTAAGGTTACCTTTTTAACCCCCAAGTAATTAGACTTTTAACATTAACCCATTATTTTATATAAAGCCGAAATAATTCCACAGACGCCCTTAAATTAATTAATCAGCCAAATCCGACCACCTCCTGGGACTACGCCACCCGTGACGGGCCGTCGTGCCTTCGACGGTCCGTCCTCCTGTCGCGCAACCGTCAGAACTCAATTTCCCCTCAAAGAGCTGTGACGGTCCCGTCCGCTTGTGACGGTCGGTCCCTGCCATTCTCGTTGTGACGGTCAGAGAGTCCGATTTCAGTACCCAATTTCAGATTTTCGAAGTGTTTTGAAACGACACCTCACGCGTCCGTCCGTGCCCGTGACGGTCCGTCGTGGCCTCCGTCACCTCTGCCAGTTTTTCCAGAAGAAAATATGTTGCTCAAAACGACTAAACAGGTCGTTACAAGTTACCTCCCATTCGTCTTAATCAAGCAGTTGGAAACCAAAATGGGCAAATTCATTGCATTTGAACCCGCGACAACAAGGAGGGTTTCCTAGTGACACTATGGCAAACCCCAAGAATGAGGTTTGAATGTGGACTCGTGTCGTGCCGCAACATTAACTAAGGATATCCTTGGGAGGAAACTAATACCCTTTTTATTTCATTATTTTGTGTTAGAAATAATGGTTTTTTTATTAGGCATGTTAAAGTGTTGGAAAAATGCATATTGGCGAGCTAAAGGTGGAGTTGGAGAATCACCGAACAAGTTGGCGTCCTCGACCTATACCGCCATTGAAATCATGAACACTTCAACATGAATTCAATCAAACACGGTGAGCCCAAGAAATTATTGGCGAATCATAACCGGGTAGGCCATCCCAATATTGTACGACGTTTGGATTCCCACATAAATTAGAGGTCTTGTAAAACTCGGCGAGGAAAGTGGACTACTCGCGTGTCATGCTATTCGCCGCAATGGGCGCGATAGATACGATTGTTATTTTAAGGCAAAGGTTTAAACTTCAAACTCCTCTCAACTTTTAGTCCATGACGTGTGCTCAAAGTTGGAATAATTTTGTTGTTCTAGCTCTGAATTTTTTCATAATGTTCAGCATAAATGCAGGTTAGACAAACCTCGTGTTTATATTTATTGCATTTTGTACTCATTTGCAATTGATATTGTCTTAGTGATGTGTGTTGGGCCTCTCTAATCTTAGTTTTTTTGAATATGCATGTTTTCAAATTCGAAACTCTTGGCCGTATTGTTGAAATCCCATATTTTTGTGCTTTGAAATAAATTAAAATTTATGGGGTTGTGATTGCTTGTCATTAGTTTTAGTTAGATGAAGTTTGAGTAGCCTCTATTTGTGCAAGATGATGTGATTTACTCGAAGATAGAATGGGTGACACTATTTTAAGGGCAAAAGTTATCAAAAGGCCAAATTTTGGTAAAACCGAGAGAATTCTTAGTATTTCGGGGTAATGGGTGGTATGATTCTTTTATATATTTAGCTACTGCATGATTTGATTTTTTGTCGAGGGTTGCAGGGTTGAATTCTAGAATTTGGATCGAATTTAGGCACGTTGGGTCATTTGACGAGCTAGGTGGAGCTCACCAAACCACTTGACGGTTCGCCAATGATCCCTATCTCACCTTTAATTTCATTCTCTACTTATATTTGTGTTCTGTAACTTTCAGCGAGAAGCTTGAGGTTGCTGAATGCACTTCGCAAATAGCTGAAAGTCTTCTTGATCGCCCTTTGTCTGCACTATTGATATGCTTTTGCACTATATCTTTTATCAGGCTAATTCTGGCTCATAGAATGTTGTTTTCCATTCTCCAAAAGGTCTTCCAATCCCTAATTCGCCAATTTTTTTTGAGAATTTTAAGTCAATCCTTTTGCGAGCCCGCTCTAGATCACTGAAGTGATTTGGCAACTCGCCGAACTGGTCGGCGAGTCTGTCTGCAACTATTTTTAGTGATTATTATTGAAAACTTCCTAAAATTTTCCAAATTGTTTTGCATACATGATATGGAACAACATATACATGCAACCCTGGAAAAGAACACAGGGTATCACAATAAATAAAGGGGTATCGAACCTTTCAAAGGCTGGGAAAAACCTATCCCTGGAGACAAAGGAAAGGTAAAGAGGTCCATTTCCGATAGGGTTACTACTGGTTCCAAGGATAATTTATTTCAGCGTGAGGACGACCAACCTTTTCAATCTCAATAAAATGAGCTCCAAGCTAGCTCTTAATCTAACTCAGCCAGAGTTTGTCCAGATTCTACACTAGCAAACTCAGTGACAACTTTGGCACCTCGTTTGTCTCGTATGTCACTAGTTGTCCCTCCTCCTAGGCTTCTATATAGGTTAAAGGGTGATGGTTCGCGAGCCATCCTCGAAGATAAGTTTCTGACAACGGAAGGCGTTGAGGGAACGTACTCCAATGTCACACCTTCAATTTCCATAGATTTGAGTAGTTCACTTGGCCCTGAGGTTCCTATATTCCTTCATGGGTCTGGGATTTCTACACTGTATATGGTGATATGGTGCCTAAAAGAAAGAAAAGGCCAATTAGTTCAAACTAGTGAAGTCGGCTATGGTTCGAGTGAAGGAAGTTGGGTGTAATAACAAGTACATTAACAATAGGTTGGGTAGAGCTCATCATTCTACAAGTCCTTATGAGGTATTACTTATTGCTTAGTCCTTAGATGAATTAAAGGGATGATTGGGTCTATTAGTGTTTGATACTACCCTGCGTTGGATCAAGGCAGGGGTCCCTATTGAGAAAATGGATTTGAGTATTGCTGCTAGTTTCTGGTTTAGCTTCATTAGCAACACCATAATGCCATCCGAGAAAGAGTCCATTTTATGCCATCCTATGACATCTAGCCATAGATATATCATATCCTGGAGGAGAATCGTCCTAGGAATTCTTATTGAGCAGTAGATGGACATGAGGGTAAAGTAGAGCCAAACATCCTTTACATTCTCGATCCTTAACATGAAATTGTGTCGGCATGCTGGAATGCCCTGTGATGCTCTTAGATATATTAATGTTATCTTGTCCTCTTCCACTCATATAAGGCACATTGAGGATAAATATACCTTAGAGGAAACTGATAAAAGGAGGGCAGCTCCAGTAGACACATCCCTAGAGGTAGACACTGATTCGATACCTGAAGAGGCATCTATCCCTACTCCGGCCTCAGACTCGCTCCTTCCTCTTCTTCACAGGCTCCGGGTAATTGCAGTTCCTCCTATCCAGCCAAGATTACTTAGGAAATGATCCTAAATATGGGGCATCTGGCCCATTCTGCTGATGTAAGGGTGACCTGGCTAGAGAGATCTCTTCCCTGGATGATTGAGGATGCTATTCTGGCTACATTGACCTCTCTCCAAGCCTCTATTAATGATCTAACTTCTAGAGTCATTGCTTGTGAGAAGAGGCAGAGGAATGCCTCTAAGGTTACGACTTTAAAAGTTGAGGTATCAGTCTTCAGGAAGGACATGGACGATCTAAAGTCTACCGACTTTACTTCATTGTTGGAGGCCGCAATTGACTTTGATTTCCTAAAGACTTTAGAGATTCCTCCGGCTACCATGGGAGATGCACACAAGGATGGAACGACTAATGGAACTCAAAGGGAGAGACCGATGAGGAGCATATAGAGGTGCAACATGATGAGGTCTTTGATGATCTGGTAGATCTAGAGAATTCCATGGTTGAGACTGTATGCCAGATTTCTATGAGAGATACCACCATGGAGGGGACTAGAAGGGTTGTTGTTCTTTCTGAGGTGACTCTAGGTACTGATACCTAGATTCATAGAACTACAACGAGTCATGATACCCACATGGACAGAGTGACTGAGTAGACAAGACCCTTTCTTTATCTCCCTCTCTGTCTCACTTTTATTTTTGATTATGGATATTTATTTTATTTTCATTTTAGGTAGGGTGAGGCCAATGTTTTGTGTGAATATTGATGATGTTTTTTTTAATATTTGGGTTGTGAGCTTTATTTATGCTATACACTGCTTTGCGGATGTTTTAGATTGTGGCTCAAGTTTTAAATTGTAAGTGATTTTTGACCCATCGAAAAGATAATTTTTCCACCTCTTGTTTGTGTTTCCTGTGGCTGTTAAATTGCAAATTTGAGTCCCACTTTTTATCAATACCGATGACTTCAAGAGTGCTCACAATAAAAAACCATGAATGTGCGGCTACGATGAGGCCAAATGAAGGTGCATAAAAATATGTTAACTCTTTCCATCTAGTTATGACTAGCCAAGTATCAAATTGAGTTCTAAAGATGAACATTACACTCTAACAAAAGTGTGCAGTGTTGTTTGACTTTTGTGTCAATGTCTTGTGTGATGAGATTACCGCGCATCATGCTTGATGTTACCTAGAATTTGCCCCATTGATACGGTTTAGTAAGTGATGCAATGTCACGATATGATCGTAGGCAAGTTAAAAGAGTGTGAACCAATTTGACATATACCTCTTTTTGTGTCAAACCTTGTTAGTGTCTATGATCCTTTCTTGAAAACCCCTTGAGACTTGACCTTTTCTTGGAAGAAACTTTTGATGAAACTAGGACCATTCTTCATCTATTACCCATAATCCGTATGAAGTTCTAGTTTGTTTGAATAACAAGCTTAAGTGGTGAAAAGAGAACATATATCAAGAATTGCAAGAAATCCTCTTTGACCCATAGTTTTGAGAAAATTGGAACCCCTCTATATGAAAAAAAGTAAAGGAAAATAAAATAAAAAAAAAAAAAAGTTGCAGAATAGAGTTGAAAAATACAAAAAGAATTGGGGTTTCCAACAGTACAAGGTAGATGAATAATGGGATGACTTGTAAGCACAAACAAAAATGATGAAGAAAAGGGAAGGAAGTGTTGTTCGCACCACATTTCTTGAGGATGAAAATCACTGATCCTAAATGACCATACCTTTACACTCAGCCCCATTACAAGCCTTCTAAAGACATTTATGATCTTAAGTGAGATGAAGCAATTTTTAGCTGGAAAATAAGGGTAAACCTATGGGTCAAGTCATCCATCGCGTTCATCCTTTTTAGTGTGAGCATTGCATCTAATAATGGAGCTTTAAATTTTGAACCTGTTGTGTGAATATTGTATACTTCTTTGTGTGAGGGTATTTGAACACTTTGTTGAGTTTGAACATGCAGTTGAAGAAAGTATAGTGAGCTTGAGATTCTTTGGTAATGGTAAGTCATAACTTGAATATTTGAGTGCACAATTGATGTTTGCATAAGTAAGTTCACTCTTTTTATGTGGATTCATGATTGAATCTTGTGTAGCACTGTTTGGGACATCCTTTATGAAGTGATGAACTTGAATTTTACTTGAGGACAAGCAAATATTTAAGTTGGTTGCATTGATGAGACCACAATTTCGACTCGTTTAGGGCTTTATAAATGATTTAATGTCCTCAAATGCATATTTTGTCTCTATTAGTGATATAAATCCTTATTTTTCAAGGATTTTAGATTGAGGAACATAGCATGGATTCTAAGGAGCAAAAAGGTTGAAGACAGGTGAAAGAATGAAGAAAAGAAGGCCTAAGGACCGCCTAAACCATTAGGCGATTATTCGAATGGACTTGGTCTCGCCTTATGTTCCAGTGTGCTAAGCTTTGAAGGAGAGAATCAAGTCGGCACCAGAAATAAGCAGTTGCGAGTCATCGAAATGTTCCACAAAGTAGTGCTGTATCACCCAAAGGTACAGAACCTAAAGGATGCTAAGGCAAAAGAGAACGTCGATACAAATGACAGGAGGGATCATCGAGTGGATCGGCGACCCAAACTTATTGCACTTAATGATCCTTCACAACACAATTTTCAACAGTTGTAAATACGTTTTCAAAATTCTCAGTTTACTATTTATAGATTGAATAATCAGATAGAGCATTATCATTCTAGTTTTTAACATTGTCCTATATTTTCAAGTTTGGAGACAATTTTTCTTAGCTTATGAAGATTTCCAATTCCAAGAAATTGGAAATGGGTGTTGAAGATTCTTCATTGTAGACCTTGGGTAAAGACAATATCAATCATACTCAGTTGATGGAAACACCAGTTGGTATCAATTTCTTGTTTTTTACTATTTCTAGCTAAAACCCTAATTCTTGGGCTGTGATTATGTGATTATGGGTTGATATAACTGGTGGGTATTGCTAATTGCTAGTTTATTTGTTGTTTAAAAGTTATTCCGTTCAGTAGGTTTTGTTGAATTTAATGGGTTGTAGTTTCAAATACAATCTTAGCTTAGTGTTTTTGGCTTTCTCAAGAGAGAGGTTTTGAAACCAAAATTACTAAATCGATGGTCGTAGGGTAGTGGTTTATCATGGTTGCAACTTGAGAGAGTGAATCCGAAACCCTGTTCCACATATTTATCTCAAGAAAGTTAATAAACTAAGGCAAAGGTTGTATTTAGTTGCTGCTTATTGGTATTTGAGAGAAACCAATTTGATTCGCAGTAAGTTGCTCGAGAAATAGTTTACCCCCCTAAAGTGAAGCTTAATCACTTATATGCTACTGTTTACTATTAATTGGAATTACCTTATTGTTTATCTTAGCCAATAATCCTATCAAATCCCAAGAATGTCGTCTCCATATTCATATTTGCTATTTAGTTGATAATTAAATATAAACCCCCTTTTTCATAATTGAAACTTGGGTTACTCTTAATTGGATGTTCCTTTATTAATAAATTTCTGTTATATATGACTGACATGAACTGATTTGCACTTGGCTACAAATTCTCAAAACCACTGCCCGTGAGAATGATTCCAGCCCTTGGTTGGGTTATATCACTACTCGCGATCGTTAAAACTTGAAATAGAAGTAGTTTCATAATACATGAAGTTAAGGTTTAGTCTCTCGAGCTGAACCCATGACAAGCTAATACTTACAGACCATCAATATAGTAATCTTGGTTTTAAAACCTCTCTCTCGAGTAAGCCAAAAACAAGAAGGTAGAGTTGCATTTGCAACAAGAACCCTTTAGATAAGCTCACAATTATTGAATATGATCACTTTTAATCAAAATTTACACTATCAAGCAACAATACCCATGAACTAAATAAACCCATAATCACATAATCACACCCCAAGAATTGGGGTATTAACTAGACATCATAAAAAGATAAAACTCATTACCTAATTGTGTTTCCATCAACTGGGTAAGATTAATAATGTCTTTACAAAGGACTAAGATGAAGAATCTTCAATGACCACTTCCAATTTCTTAGAGAATCGAAATCTTCAAAGCTAAGGAAAAAATTGTCACAACACTCATAATTGAACAATAGTGAAAACTCAATTCTCAAAATAAAACTCTGAGATTCAATTATCGATACTAAACATTGATTTGAAAATGTATTTATAGTCGTCAAAAGGTGTTGCAAATGACCATTTGAATCAATAAGTCCGGATCATTAATACACTTGGTGATTTGTCCTTTGGTCAGTTCCATCACTTTTTTTCTTTGGCCTTCAGCATCTTCAAGTTCTGTAACTTTGGGAAATATGGCACTGCGTCGCAGAATCATTTGGCGGCTCACCGACTGCTCTTTTTTAATTTCCGACTTGATTTTCTCCTTCAGTGTTTGGCACACTCGAACATTAGGCAAGACCATAGCCATTTGGAGACTTGCCTAATGGTCTAGGCAATCCTCAGGCCTTTTTTTGATCTTTCAGTTGCCTTGTTCTTTTTTGCTCATTAGTGTTCATTCTTTGTTCCTCAATTTTAGTACCTACAAATCAAGGATTTATATAATTTATTGGCACAAAATATGTATTTGAGGACACCAAATATATTAATATAAAGCCCTAAATGAGTAAAAATCATGTACTCATCACCACCACACCCATTCTAGCATTATCGGTTGAAGGTAAGAATTTTATTGTTTATTGTAATGCTTCACATTTTGGTTTAGAGCTTGTGTTGATGCAGGATAAGAATGTTTTATCTTATCCATCGCTCAATTAAAGGTTCATACCTTTGTGGTGTTAAGCGTGAGGTATTTATTGATCATCATAAATTGCAACATGTATTTAATAAAAAAGATCTAAATTTGAGACAGAGAAGGTGGATGGAGATACTAAATGATTATTATGTCACTATCCTATTACATCTAGGTAAGGCTAATGTAGTGGTTGGCTATGAGTCGAAAAGCAGCGAGTATGTGTAGTCTAGCTTGCTTGAGTGTAACCAAGCGACCTTTGGCTAAGAAAATTCAGACCTTGGAGTCTATGTTCATGCAGTTGGGCATCTCAAAATGGTGCGGTGTTAGCTAGCATTGAAGTAAGGGCCACGTTCATTGAGGAAATCAAGGACAAAGAGTTCGAGGATGAAAATTAGAATGATCTTAGAAAGAATTCGGTGATTGGTAAGACTATAAAGACCACTTTTCACTCGAAAGGTGTGCTCAGTTTTAAGGGAAGGACTTTTGTTCCTCGAATTGCTGACTTGATTTAGAAATTGTTGATAGAAACTCATGGTTCACGATTTCATGGGACCCAGATAACACGGACTCAACTTCCCTGTCTTGCGGAATCTCACCACCTTTTTATAGGTGAAATTTTCTGATACACTTTATCAACTTCTTCAAACTCTAATTCCTTTCTCCTATGGTCAACATAAGACTTTTGCCGGCTATAGGCTGTTTTCAATAGATTCCTTATGATATGAACCTTCTCCAAAGTCTTATAAATCAAATCGGGACCCAAAAGTGAAGACTCACCCACTTCAAACCATCCAATTGGATATGTACATCTCCTTCCATACAAGGCTTCATAAGGATCCATAGATATAGATGAATGGTAACTATTTTTGTAAGCAAACTCCACCAAAGGCAAGTGCTTATCCCAATTTTCCATGAAATCAATTATACAAACTCTAAGCATATCCTCTAGGGTTTGAATAGTACGCTCCACTTGGCAATCCGTTTGAGGATGAAAAGGGGTTCTTAGATTCACCTTGGTACCCAACCCATTTTTGAATGACCTCCAAAACCTAGATGTGAATTGTGCAACCCTATCCGATATGATGGATAACAGAATACCACGGTGACACACAATCTCATCTATGAAGATCCTTGCATAATCCTTCGCTTATTAAGTAGACTTGAACAAAATAAAATTAGCTGATTTGGTCAACCTACCCACAACCACCCATATGGAGTCATATTGATTTTGTATCCGAGCCAAACCTACCACAAAATCCATATTGATGTCTTCCCACTTCCAAGTATAAACTTTGGTTTATTGAAGTAAATCACCCGGTTTTTTGTGTTCTGCTTTCACTTATTGGCAATTTGGACACTTTGCAACAAATTCCGCTATGTCCTTCTTCATGCCTCCCCACCAAAACACTTCCTAAATTTCATGATACATCTTGTATAACCCTGATGAATGGAGTAACGAGACCCATGAGCTTCCTCAAGAATCCGGTTCCTCAAGCAATCTACATTGGAAACACACAAACTTCCTTGATACCTCAAGACACCATCCCCCCTACGGAGAATGACTGAATAACCTTACCAAGAACCGATTCGTTCAACTCCATCAATGGTTGATCAAGGTTTTTATTAGAATTCACCTCAATCACCAAAGATGACTAGGAGTTATGATGGACCATAAAACCACCATTCCGAGAATCTTATAATCTAACACCCAATCTTGCAAACCTATGAAAATATTTCACTAGGTCTTTCTTGGCTTCTTCTACATGAGACATACTACCCATGGTCATACAACTTAGAGCATCCGCAACAACATTGTCCTTGTCAGGATGGTAGAGAACACTCATGTCGTAATCTTTCAACGATTCCAACCACTTTTTTTGTCGGAGATTCAACTCCTTTTGAGTAAACACATATTGTAGACTCATGTGGTCAGTATAAACATCCACATGGACACCATACAAATAATTCCTCCATAATTTCAAGGAAAATACCACGGCCGCTAACTCAAGATCATGAGTTGGATAATTCTTCTCATGCACCTTAAGTTTCATAGAGGAATAGGCTATTACTTTCCCGTGTTGCATAAGCCTACACCCTAAACCCACTCGAGTTGCATCACAATATACAACAAATCCCTTTGTACCCTCCAGTAAAGTCAACACCAGAGCAAAAGTAAGCCTATCTTTAAAGATCTAGAAACTTCTTTCACATGCCTCTGACCACTCAAATTTCCTACTCTTTTGGGTCAAAGTAATCAAGGAAGATGCAATGGACGCAAAACCATCCACAAACCTCCTATAATAACCCGCTAGACCCAAAAAACTACTAATATCAATCTGAGTCAATGGACTAGGCCAACGTTTCACTGACTCGGTTTTCCTTGGATCAACCTGAACTCCTTCACTAGAGATGATATGACAAATAAACGCCACTAACCTCAACCAAAACTCACATAATCTATCCTTAACAAATAATAGATTTTCCTTAAGCACTGTTAACACCACCTTTAAATTTTCGATGTGTTCACCCTCTTTTTCGAATATACCAAGTTGTCATCAATGAAGACAATGACAAATGAATCTAGGTAACTTCAAAATACCTTATTCTTGAGACCATAAATGGTGCCGGGGCATTAATGAGACAAAAGGACATTACTAAGAACTAATAGTGATCATATGTAGTCAAAAATGCCATTTTTGGTATATCCTCACCTCTCACTCTAAGTTAGTGGTACTCCGATCTCAAGTCAAATCATAGAAAAGTAGCTTGCCCCTTGGAGTTGATCAAACAACTCATCAATCTGATAGAAAGGATACTTGTAATTAGTAGTGACTTTATTGATTTGGCGGTAATCGATGCACATTCTAAGGACCCATCCTTCTTCTTGACAAACAAAACCGAAACACTGCATGGAGAAATACTAGTTATAATGAAGACTTTGACTAGTAAATCTTTTAGTTGAGCCTTTAACTCTTTCAATTTGGCCGTAGCGATCCGATAAGGAGGAATTGAAATGGGGTTGGTATCTGGTACCATGTCAATGCCAAAATCAATTTCCCGTTTGAGAGGATTTCGGGAAGATCATCAGGAAAGACCTTTGTAAATTTCCGTACTACGGGAACTTGCACAATGGGAAGATTTTCGAAGTCTAAACCTTTGACTCTTACAATGTCATATAGACACCCCTTTGAGATCATTTTACAAGCCTTAAGAAAAGAGATTATACAATCTCTAGGAATAGAATTTGCCCCCTTCCACTCTAAACGAGATCATTTGGAAAGTTAAATTTCACCACCATCATTCTACAATCTATGGAAGCAAAGCAAGCATGCAACCAATCCATATCTAATATAACATCAAAATCAAACATATCAAGTTCTACTAGTTCAACATGACTAACTCTATTGGGAAACACTATAGGACAATTTTACTCTTTTTGCAACTAGGGATTCACCAACGGGGTAGACACCATAAAAGGTTCATTCAAGATATCGGAAAAAATGTCAAACTTCTTAGCTACTAGAGAAGTAACAAATGACAAGGTAGCACCGGGATCAAGTAAAGCATATACATAAATAGAAAAAACTCTCAACATACCGATCACCACATCGGGAGAAGTCTCTTGCTCCCCTCTAGAGCGAAGAGCATAAAATCAAATTTTCTTCAGAGCATCAACATTAGAACGAATTACTTGATGTTTACCATTACCCATGTCTTGACCTTTCAGATTTGGGAAATTTCAAACTTTGTGCCACTTCTACCACAACCAAAACTATTTCCTGTTCCAACTAAGCATTCACCGAGCTCACCTTTTCTACACTTAGCACAAATAAGATTCTTGTTTGGTGAACTAGTATTCCTTCCCTTTTGAGGCTTAGGGTTAGACACAATATCATTACGAGCCTTAGGGAACTCGTAATGAACTTTGATAGAAAACCTCTACTTGAACTTAGGCTTGTCTTAAATGTCAAGCGTATCCCTTGAAGAACCACCATCAAAAGGTCTTTCCCTATGGGAATCTCTACTCTTTCTCTTAAACCTCGTCTCTTCCAGTTGTTGAGCATGAACCATGAGATGATAAATTTTCATATTGTCATGTAACATATCCGAACGACATTCTTCCTTCAAGTCATCCGACACTCCCGTCATAAAGCATCTCATTTCATCTCTAGGATTGGAAACCAAAGAAGGAGCATACTTTTAAAATTTAGTGAATTTCAAGGAGTAGTCAAGTACACTCATACCTCCTTGATGAAGGTTGATGAATTCCTCCACTTTGGAATCCCTCTTCTCCCTAGGAAAGAATCTAACAATAAAAGCCTTCTTGAAAATCTCCCAAGTCAACGGTCCACCCCTTAAAGGCCTATTGTCTCTCTATTGAACATACCATGTTTGGGGAACATCTTTTAGTTGATAAGTGGCTAACTCGTCTTCCTCACAAGTATAAAACCCCATAGCATAGAGAATCTTGTAAACTTCATCAATGAAATCTTGGGGGTCTTCCTCAACTTTGGACCCGTAGAAAGTAGAGGGATTCATCCTAGTGAAATTCCTCAAAAGGGAGGCCATGGTGCTAACTTCTTGGTTTCCTCAGGGTACCACCTCTCGATTATCTTGGGCCGTCATAGATTATGCTTGAGTAGTGACGACTTGTGATTGTGTAGCAACGATTTGGGGTTTTGGAGAAAAGCATCCCTTATGTTACCATCCGTCATAGGTAGAGGATTGACCAGAGCTTGATCATCATTAGAAACTTCTTTAAGAGGACGGACTTAATTGCCTCCGGGAGGAAGTCCCGCCTTGGCACTCTCTTCATCAAGTCTTCGAGTGGTTATTCTTTTAGTATTCATTGCCCATAATCACAATAAAAGGATTAGATACTAAGGGCACATATATCGAAGATTTTAGAGGCACGATATTGGATTTCCAAGAAAAAGAAGAATTTCCTAAGCATCTTATAGTTTTCTATTCCTAAGTGTGGCGCATTTCACAATTATGAATAAGAATGTACATATACGTGGTTGAGTGAGACATCGACTTTAAAGATATTCAACCTCTAGCTATGATACCAAGTTTGTCACATCCGGGGAACACCCCCTAGACGTAACTAGCGTCGTCATCCTCTTTGAGGACTAAGACTAGCCTTTTAGATAATATCATTACATTCATAGGTCAAAATGAGGAATTTTTTTAAAATTTTCTACATCTATATTGATATTTACATAGACCTCTCACATACACATAATATATTTATATCGAGTATACATAGACACTCATATAAGAAGATCACTTAGTCTTCTACTTTTATTGCACATAGAAATATAGGATACTTAACATAGTTTAAAATGGACGTCTCATATCCTAACCATCTAAAACAATATTATATCAATTGTACCCCATACATTAATGTAATAAATCCACATATAGGCTATACAATCTTTAGTACTCAAATGAAAAGGAAAGAACTAGATGTCTTATAACTAGAACAACATCAAAAACTTGATAGTAACATTGTCCTCAGAATGTGATGACCTATCCAACTTGGATGAGTGAGAATTCCAAGTCTTCCTTCAAAGTAGTCTCAAAAGCCCTTCAACGACCGAAACCTAAAATATTGGGAAAGAGAGAAAATGGGGTTAGTACACAATTTGTACTAAGCATGAGACCATATGCACACACATCATCAATCATGATAGAAAGGGACATTTTATTAAAGCATGTTATTTTACATTTGGAAAGCCTTATGCACATTCAAGAACCAATAAAAGTCATTAATTCATATTCATCAAGTTAGGACCATGTTCATCATACTAAATCTACCAAAGTCAATCATGCATACCAACATACTAAAACATGTAATCAAAACAACTCAATCATCAATTTATAACCTCCACAAGCATGAATAACAGTTTATTACAACATAAGGAAAGCAAGACAATTACTCATGAACCCTCATCATGTCCCTATTTTAATGAGTAAGCAAAGCCCTATAACCTTCCTCAATTAAGTAAACCCAACAAGAACCATGACCAATTCCCAACTTCACATAGCATACCATTCAGAGTACATATTATCACACTTTAACAATGGAGACCAAACACATGTTCATGTGAAACCAATAATCATATAGTATCATCATTGTGAAAGATCATCATATGCATATCACATACAATTATAAGCATATACATATATAATAACATCCTTCTAAGACTTCCCTCAAGGCTAACTAGTGCAGTGTTTAGGTAGAGTCTCATACCCCTACTTAGACTAAGCTAAACCCCTTAGGTCATCCTAGTTAGATTTAATTCCTTTAGTTCATTTTACATTTTGGGAACATCTTTCCTTAACCGACATAGATCACATAAGCTAATATGAAATCCGGTGTCATGGAACCCTACACCGAAGGAAAGCGGACTACCTGCCAAAGTAGTACCAAAACATGAACATAGAATCTAGGTGGATCCACTAGCTAGTATTCCTATGGGGGAAACATATTTCAAGAATTATGAGATATTGTTGTGACCCTCTTTATGCTACATGCATTGTAGTCTCCAATCTCATTAGTACATTAGTGACCCTACCTTGCCTATGTAGGAAGAGACAATCCTCACTCTAGTTCACTCGGTGTTAAGCTAGAGTCCCTTTTGAAATGTATTTAGTTACTTTATTAATAATCATAGCCTAATGTAGGTCATAGGGTCTATCCCTTGTATAATCATCATCATCATAGCTCTTGAGAATTGCATGAGTATCATTGTAACACTTTGAAAATCCAAGACGTGTCTTAAATCCTAACATAGGTGTCATAAGGTATAGACACCATTTTGAGGCCTATTTTAATTTTATAAGTCATTTAGAAAGTCTATAAACCAAAACGTTCAAGGACGTCCATGATTTTTGAAAACTAGTTCGAGGAGGTACTAGCGTGCCTAAGCCTATTTGACTAGCTTTTAGGAGTCAGAAAATGATGAAAATTTGTGGAAGGGTGTCTAACATGTTTTTAAGTGCATTCATGGTAGAAACATCCAGGTAATACTCCCCAAGGATCAACCAAGGGCCCTTAAGGAGGACCCTTGCACGTTGGTGTCAACACTACCTGGGTAGTGTATAACCACGAGATGTAGTTGACGATCCATGTGTGGATCGACAGGGCATCGTTTCCAACAGTCGACCAACACTTAGAAAAAACCTTTAAGGACCCCAATTTTATAGCCTTTTATAAGAATGACAGATGTGCAGCACGAAAGGGCACAGTGACCGTCGACTCACAGACGGACCGTCGATCGGGGTCTCGTCTTTGAGGGTCCATTTTCCTGCACATTTTTAAGTTGGTTTTAACTTATTTATTAAAGGGTTTGGTGGTTATTTTTTGTAATAATAGAAGACTAATTAACTAAATTAACCCCTCCATATACAGGATCCAATCCCATTACTCTAATTACAACTTTCAAAACAAAATTCTCATCTTTCTCTCTTCTTCCTCTCTCTATTGGGAAACACCATTGAAGACATGCTAGGGGAGGGATTTGGGTCTGTAAAGGGACGATATCAACATCAAATCTTAATAAAAATTTGAGGTATGGGATCTAATTCACCTTTGAGACCTTTTTCCTTAAAGGGTTCCTTGAAAGTATTATCAAAAGTTGGGTTTTCATGTGGGTCTTTCTTAATCTCGAAAATTATGTTATGAATTGGTTTGTTTATGTTTTATAATGGAAAATATGAATTTATTAACATGTATTCTAACTTAATTATAATATATTGACGGTTTGGTGTAGTTTGTAGAATATGACCCTTAACCCTTAACCGTAGGTTTGATTTATGATATGAATTATGTTGTATTTGGTTTTATTAACTTCGTTATTGATTGAATTACCATTAGATGATGTTGTTACGTTAATCATGAACAAGTGAGTGTAAATTTTAGTATTTCATGCTAGTTTTTGAGAAGATGATCTAGGTTAGGAAGTGAATTGACCTAAGTATCTTGTCTTAAGCTATGATCTAGTATTGAATTGTGATGTAATAATTATTCTAGCCTAGTTATCATATTTATTATTGATTTATAATTATGTATACCCTAATTGGGTTTAATTGAGGGCTTATGGTAAGACCTTGATGATAAACTATGAAGTAGACTTGGTAAGTCTTATGATCTCTACCCTTTACTTCAAATTGTGGTTAATTATGATTATGTTATGATGTTGTGTTGGAGTATGCCTTGTATTAGGATTGATAGACTGGTACGATATTGAATTTAAATGTCTTGATTATGATTTTGAGGTTGGTTAAGATATAAATGTTATAAGGATGGTGATGATTACCAATGTGCCTTATTATGAATAAAAATGTAAAGGTGCTAACCTCACTTATGCAAATTGTGATGAAATGACTATACTCATACAATTGTTATTGAGGTATGATGATGATGATTATACAAGGGTTAGACACTATGGCCTACAATTAGTTATGATAATTAATAAAGACATTAAAGACATTCAATAAAGGGACTTAGCTTAGCACTAAGTGAACCGTACAATGAGAGGTGATGACTTCCCATAGAGGAAGATTCACCCTATTTTTCTAAATGTGGTGTTGACTCCCCAAAAAGGGATACTCATCCAATGGATTCCCATGAGAGGAGGCCCCAATTTCTAAGTTGTATGTAGAGGGAGATACCTATCTCTTAGTTCTTGAACTATGTTGCCCCGTAGGAAAACTTGCTAGTGGATCCACCAAGAAAGCTATGTTTATATTTGAATTTACTTTGTCCAGTAGTCCACCTTCCATCGGTGTAAAGTTTTACCACATCGGATTCACACGTGATTCTTGTGGTCTCTGTCTACTAAGACATGTCCTACCTTAAATGAACATGAAGATAAACTAAGGTGACTTGAGAAGTTTGAAAAAGCCTAGATAGGGGTATGAAACTCTACCTATGCGTAGCACTAGGTTGTCCTGATGGAAGCTTTAGAAGGTTGATATTATGTTTGTATACGATAATGAATGCAAAATATAGTAGTATGATGACTTTACATGTAAATGATACTATATGGTGATTGATACTCATATAAACATGTAATTGGTCTATGTGGTTAAAAGTATGATGTTTTATATCATTAAAACATTATGTTATGTGAAGTTGAATACTGACCATGATTCTTGTTTGGGAGTCACTTGATATTGAGTGGTTTGCTTGTTAGTTGCACTTGTGGATTTATGCGCATCATGGTAGTCGTCTTGCTTTATTTATGATGATGAATGAACTCTTATCCATGCTTGTTGATATCGATTAACGTATTGTACAGTTATATTGGACTATGATTTAACATATGTTTACAAGTATGTTATTGGTTGGACCTTGAATTAATATCCTTCTTGAGTTGTAGTTTTCCCTTTGTGATGCATAAGGCTTTTCAAAAGATAAAGTATGCATGTTTTTAATCAATGGTCCTTTTTATCATGATTAATCGTATATGTGCATAATGAAGCTCATATTAGTACAAGTGCGTACTACCCCTAGTTCTTTCTTTCACACCCCACATTTTAGGTTCCCTGTTGTTGAAGTGTTTGGAAGGGTGCTTTAAGAGGCTTGGATCGTATTTGGATTATTCAATTAGCGTGGGTCCTCATTTTCCAAGGGCGATGCCAGTATCAAGCTTATGTGATTATTATTTAGTCCGAAAAAACTCTTATAATCCTTATCCATCATTTTGAGTGAGGATTAATATAAATCGCTATCATGTTGATCGTTTACATTTGAGTATGGATTATATGCCCAAATTTGCATAATCGTGTTAGTTGGTGGGATATAGAAAATCTTTGAAGACTATGTCTATTTTAGTATATATACTTATGTCAATAAGAGTAGAAGCTATGTTAACCTTCCTATACGAAGGGTCTATGTATACTCAATATATATATGTTTATTTGTATGTATAAGTCTATGTATAACACCAAGTAAAAGAAATGAACATTTTTAAATTTTTCGCTAAATTTGACCTATGGATAAAATGATGTAAACAAAGAGGCTAGTCTTAGACCTCAAAGGGGAAGCAACCACCGGTTATGACTAGGTGGTAACCTGGGTGTAAACAAACTTTAATATATCGCAGATCCGATACACTCCAACGGCCCAGTGTGAGGGGTCGTACGAAAGTACTGTAGTCAGTCGGTTTCTACACATCCTCTCTCACCATCGTGATTGAGTCATGTTCTCTTCAACCACTGGGTCTATTAGATGATCTATTCTATTGTGAAGCGAGCCACACTTATGGCTAGGAACCATACGGTGATTCTTTGGGAAAACCATATATACCATTCTTGGAAAATCTTTAAATATTCTTCTATTAAGTATGCTTATGGTCGGTGCTTTCAAATATAATCCGATTGTTGTGAGGATATTAAGTAACACTTCGAATGTAATTAGTCACCTAAGCTTGAAGATATTATTGGGCAATGTTGGGATTCCTCCCCGTGGTTATTCAAGTTTTCTCTTCTTAAGTGAATGTTGTAATGATTGACCAAGCTCCTGTCCAATCCTCCACCTTTACTTTATTTGTTACTAATGGTGCCCTTATCCATTATGACAAGACACAACCTCTCAAGCCAAATCTAATATGGCCCAGCAAACTGTGAGGTTGTACCCACGCTTCATCACCAAATCTATTGTGGCCTCTCGTCTAAGGTAGTTTCACTGGTCGTAGACATGAGTCCTCCTACTTTCTAACGGTCCAAGGTTCAAGAAACCCCCCAAGAGTTCATTCTTGAATGAAGTCTCAAGATACTCTTTTACTATGGGAGTTGTGTACTAGTTAGAAGCTGGCCCGAGTTATCCAACTATAAACTTAAGGATGTGGCTTTAAATATGGTATTTACAATTGAGGGACCATTAGGCCATTAAGGCTGGTCCTGGCTGACTTGGAGAATTTCACAAGAAGGATTTTCTTAATCTGTTCTTTCCTAGGGGAGGATGAGGGAGCTAAAGTGGGTTGGAGTTCATTTAACCTTCTCCAAAGGAGGTTACGAGTGTTCATCAATACTCTTTGCAATTCACTAAATTGTGCAAAATATGCTCCTATCATTGGTTTTCCTTTCGAGAGATTGAACATGAGTCATTTTGTGTGTGGGTGTCGGATGATTTTCAAGAGGAGTGTCCATTCGGCTAGGTACATGACAATAGTGAACCATTTCTTTCCTTATGATGCCATGGGCGAAATATGTATGTAAGAGGGCAAGGGGCTACGGGAGATGAAGAATAGAGCTTCTAAGAGGGCAAGATTTTTTGATAGAGGTAACTCAAAGAATAGACTTGAGATACAAGAACAAGCCTATATTTAAGAAGCAGGTTCCCCTCATCAAGTTTCCATACAAGTTCCCTAAACCCCATGATGATAAGGTAGACAAAAGTTAACCCCAAAAGGGAAGGAGTGGAAACTCATCAATAGAAGCCAGGCATGTCCAACTGTGGACAATGTCATTTTGGTGAATGCTGGGAAATTGTTTTAGTTTGTGTCAAGCGTGGCCCACAAGGTTAGGGATTTCCACATAATATTAAGCTCCAAGAAATGGTGGTCCAATGCTAAGAAAGGGGTTCTAGTGAAGACCAAGAAAAAACACTTCTATTCTTTTCGCTTCTATAGGTGAGGAAGGTAGGGACTTCTCCCTACGTGACTTAACCCCCGCTATGTTGAAAGTCTTCTGTATTGATTGTATATGCCTTTTTGATCCCATATCTACTTTATCATTGTTAAACCCACCCGCCCAACTATGACATAAAGGTTTTGACATAAATGCCTAATATTTTGTCATTGACCTTTGTAATGAGTGTCTATCTTGAGCGCTCGGTATCTACTTTCCGGTAGGTGATTTCAGTTGGTTGCAAAAAGAGGTGTATAGAAATTTTCCAATAATGTTTCCCATAGATTTTCTTAGTTGACTATTAGAAACTTGATAGGGCTTGATTTTGTATGTCCATTTTGATATGGATTTGTTGGCATGCTTGCTTGCCTATTGTTGTCCAAGACAGGGGTGGTGATAAGGTTGAAGACGTTTAGCGCTGTATACCACCCGCACAAATGAGTTAGGGTGTATAGATCCTACATGTTAGGAGTAATGCTCTAAGGTCCTAAAATTACGTATAATATGGTATTGAGGCAGTGTGCGTTAAGTTGTTGAGGGTGATTGTGCACCGTCAAACGTTGAATGGACAATCGAAGACTTCAAGGCGATAGTCACCTATGTGCCTCATGTATCTATGCCTTGACTATATATATTGTATTTTATAGTTTTTAAATTAGTTCTTTAAATTATTTATACACGATAGATCTAATAATGCGGTCCTACTATGGGTATTTCATGAAGGTAATTCTGACTGAGGTTCATGATCACGTCGTCCACAGGTCCGTTTCGCGAAAAGTTAGATCTTAAGACCGGCTCAAGTTTCTTGATGGAGCCTACCTTTCTTGGGTGGTATGTGTATTTTTTTTTGGTGAAACCGCATTTGGAGGTATAAATTTGTAAATTTTGTATTACTTTGGGAAGGTTTGGGTAACGACTTTTAAATGTCCCTGCAAAATGCCCACAGAAGGACTCCAATGCTGTCCCGACCATCTTGGCAAGTTGTCATGACGAAAAGAACGACAGCTAGTTTTGTTTGACCACAGCCCCGTTGGTGAGGTATACTTTATGGAAACTTATCCCTGGTCAGGTCTGAACCCCAATACGGCCAAGGTCTAATCACCAAAGCCACATGACGGCCAGTCCAATTGCCCATGCCAGTCGACGTCGTCCGTCAATTGGGGCCGCTGCCATTGTGCGTGCACGTGTTTTTATTTAAGGGGTAATGGGAAATTCACCCCACTTCCTAAACTGACTATAATTGATTAATTTACCTATTTTGGGTGTATATAAGTAATGTAAAACGTGACCAACCCATTCCCAATACCATTCACTCAAAATTTAACCTTCCCTCCAAAAATCTTCTCCCTAGAAACCTCCATTGTTGGTGAAGCTCAAGAAAAGATTGGAGCATGGATTCCAATGGTTTATTCACAAAGTTTTAGAGGTATTTATGTAGATAAAGGTATGATGATCCTTCATCTCTAAGTAACCTTGCACTTGGAGAGTTCTTATCAATGTTTTCAAAGAAATTTCATGATCAAAGTTTTTCTTCTTCAATCTATCCATGGGTTATTTCTAAAAACGTTTTTAATGATTAAATAATTATGAATTCATGTTAATGTATTGGTTTGAATTTGATTTTAATCAAATTGTATGATGAACCCATGTCCTTTTCCAAAATCGATTTAGCCCTTGCATGAGCATTGTGATCATGGCTTGTTAATGGTTGAATTTTGATTCTCTTACGTTGAATTGTATATATATAATGTTATTTACATGAATTGATATTGAATTTATGATGAAGTATCCATGTGTATCAATGTATAAAGATTTCAACATGCTTAGCTTATTTTTCCATAATTCACTTTAGCGTTGGCCTCTTAATGATTTAATGTGGATTCGATTGTGTAGGGATGGTTGTGTCTACTGTATTACTTGGATATTATTGATGAATTTTAAATAACTGATTCATGTGGATCAATGTCAATTAGCCTAGGATTCTTCTATTTTCCATTGATTTCTAAAGTAGCACGTTCAATGTGATCTAGAGGTTATGGCAAATTGTAGTAGGATTTCATGTAGATTAAGTTGTCCTTAACTACTGCCTTGTATTGATGATATTAATGAGTTTTGGGTATTAATTCTTAATGATAAAAGCAGTCTTGGCATGAATCGATCTAGGTTTTTATAGCCTAAAATTTGAATGTTGGAATGAACATGATAAAATCTAAGTTCTAGGTTTGATGAAGCATTACTTAGACGTGATCTATATGACTTTAGATACTTTCCTAAGTTGACATTATTGTTATATTATGAATGTTACTATGGTACTCCAAGTAAAGAATATTATTAAGGATCTAGACTCTCTACCTTCTTAGTACATGTTAGATGCCTTGTTTATGTTATAGGCATGTCTTTGTAGCCAACTGTACTTGTTGTTTCTTTTAATTAGTAAATTATATAATTTTTACTGGCTATATTAGCATGGTTGACCAAACAAGGTGTAATTTATCAATGAGATCAAGTGTGTGAAATCTCTGTAAGAATGTCTATCTTTCTGCTACTTTGTTTGCTAATGTAGTTGATAATGCCTTGGTTGCAATTATGTGTTTGGTCCACGTAATGGTGGTGGTGTTTATTTATGTTCTTATATATGTTTTTGACCATGGCCTGAAAGGCCAAAGTGATGATTATATGAAAGGAGTTGTTTTTTCCTGCTCACCTTAAGTGTACTTGTGCTAGTCCTTCTACTTCGGTGTGATCTAGGTTATGTTACTATTTATATGAACATTAGTGGATATGTTAAGTTATATGTACTTGCTGCCTATGATGACTTCTTAAATTGCTATATGTGATGCAAAGCTAAGATAAGTACATAAAGACTAAATCTTATTGTAGGAATGTTGTTTGTCTTGATAAACGAGTCTTATGCTATGCTAACCATTTTAATGATGTTGTGTGATGTAATCATTCACCTATGGGGACTTGATAGATGTTACTATCATAGGCACGGGTAAGGGACGTTTTACTATGCATTGCACATGTGCACCTTGCTGAGATAGTTCCTAGTTTGTGTCTTCTATGTAACATAGCATAGGATGTATAAACATGTTATTAATATGACGTATATTCCTAATTATGTTACTTATAATGATATTGATAAAGTATGAATTTCATAGGGTGTCTTGGAGTGTATCTGATATAAAAAGTTTCTCATATAGGTACCATCATGACTTATGCATTGATATATTACATGTGGTGCCATTTGTGTTATTTTAAAGGTTTGCTCAATATGAGCCATCACACATGATTATGATCAGATAATATATGGTCCTTGAAAGGTGTGCCTAAGAATATTCCTACATTAGATAGGCGCTTGAATTGCTAAAAGTAATGATGGATGACTATCCTAACCTTATGTTTTTTTATATAAAAAATGGAATGAGGCTTTTTCATAAAGGGAACTTAGCTTAGCACTGATGAACTTGACATTGGAGGTTTGCTTCCTTATGATGAAGGTTCACTATTTGTTCTTAAGAGTTTTGACTTCCCTTAGAGGAAGGTTCACCATTTGTTCCTTATAGAGTGTTGACTTTACTTAGAGGAATACTCACCTATGGATTCACATAAGGTGATGACTCCCCTTTGAGGAAGATTCACCCATGTTTTCTCATGAGAAGAGGCCCCAATTACCAAGTGGTATGAAGAGGGAAGACCTATCTATTATTTCCATAAACTATGCTTACCACATAGGATCTAGCGAAGTGAATTCACTTAGGAAGCCAGGATGTATGTTAATGTTCTACCTTGCCTAGGTATGAACACCTTCCCTGGTGTACGGATCTACACACCAATTCCATGTTTAAACCTCCCACTGTTCTTAGTATTGGTTAAGGCTATAGTTTCCCTAAAGTCAATGGACTATGGAATTAAATGAATAGGAGATCAATTCACTCCCCCCTAACTAGGAAGAGACTTAAAGGAGTTACTTAGGATAGGTGAAAAGTAATGAACCCATCTAACATTGCAACATGTAGATCCTTAGAAGTCCTAGGAAGATGACCTAATGTGTATGATTATGTTATGTCCATCTCATGACTTTTGTAGTATTTGCTACTTATTCACAAGCATTGTGCATGATATGAGTCTATCAGATGTGATCTTATCCTTATATGCACTATGTGGGTTATATGTATGTTTCCTTGTGGTCTTAAGGTGATGCATTGCACCAAGTATCAGTAGATGGTTACTTGGGAGGTAAATGAATAAATGAAAAGAATGCTCACTGTTAACTTAAATGAGCTCACTGTAAAGTGACTTCAATTATGACTTAAATTCTATTTATGATCTTATGTAATGTTTGGATTTTTAATATGTTTATATGAAGTATATGAATGATATAAATTCTATTGTATAAATGTTTTATAAAGGTTTACTCAAAAAAGGCATGAAGTATGATTTCAAGAAAATGTCCCGTTTAAATGCATATTTTTGCATGGTTGCCATACTTAGTGCATTCTTGTACACTTCCATTTATGCAATATTTTTTACCCAGGAGTGTATGGTTATGGATTCTCTAAAGGGATGTTTATAATTGAGTAAGCTTATAGGTATTCCCAAGCTCAATAACGAAGGGGTCCTTAAGTGTTCAAAGGATCCTACTCATATCTTACCTGTAAAGTTTAATAGTTTATGTCTTATGTTTTTAAGGGTCAGGTCCCTAATTTAATTCTAATGTTGTTTGAGTCTAAGATGGAAAAGAGACTTAGAGTCCGAAATTGTATTAGATATATATATCTATATATATATATATATATTATTATATATATATATATATATATATATATATATATATAAAAGTGATTTTCTACCAATATGTTGCTATGAAAATTTTAAATTTCGCGCTAAATTTTATATGAAACTGCATGATGTACTTGGCTTGTATAAGACCTCGAGAGGTCAAGTACGCCCTGTTACTTCTAGGGGGTGCTCCCTGGATGTGAACATGTAACTTCCAAATTAACCCGTGTAGCACGGAAGGTGGCATCTTCCTATTCCTGAGGTCATCATTATCTTTTGTCTAAAAACGTGGCCAAATGAATCTCTAAATTGTCCTATACCATTTGTAGAGTCCAAGCGTTTATACTCCCAAATTCCTTCCCATTGATTTGATTCCCGTGTGAGTGAAGTTTCCGAGGTCTTCTCCTAATTATCTTCCTGGTATTCCCCAACGGGAAATTGATTTTGTGTCAATTCCTACCACATACGAATACCATTTCAATTACCTCCTATCGGATGCTCTGACCGAGTTTATAGGAGTTGAAGGCACACTCCAAGATGTACTAGATAAAGGCTTCATAAGACCTAGTATTGTTGAGAGCTGGAAAGGACATAGGAAAATGTGCGGACGCAAGGGGATCTTCATGGGTGATCCATTTTGTTTGTGAAGAAGAAAAGATGGGTCCTAGGAATATGTATGAGTATCGCCAACCTCAATAAAGTCACTATTAAGAATAAGTATCCTCTCCCATCGGATTGACTACTTGTTGATTAACTCCAAGTGCAGTACTTTTGTTGTAAATTAAGTTGAGATCGGGGTATCAACAAATAGGGTTGAGAGGTGGGATATACCAAGATGACATTTCGGACTATATATGGTCATTATGAGTTCTATTATGTCCTCTGTTTCCCAAGTCTCCGCGGCGTTGTGGCTCATGAATAGATGTTTCACAGAATTACCTAGATTTATTTGTCGTTTGTCTTCATTGACGACATCTTGGTATATTTGAAAAATGAAAAATGATCACATGAACCATTTGAGGGTGGTGTTGCAAGTACCTAAAGAACATAAATTGTTTGACAAGTATAGCATATGTGATTTTTGGTTAAGGTTGGTGACATTTCTTGGTCATATCATCTCTAGTGAGGGAATTGAGCTTGATCCAAGGAAAATGGAGATGGTGAAAAAGTGGCCTAGACCATTGACTCTGACCAACATTTGGAGCTTCTTGGGTTTAGTGTGTTACTATCGGAGGTTTGTGGAGGGTTTTTCATCCATTGCATCTCCCTTGACTACATTGACCCAAAAGTTAAAGAAATTTGAGTAGTCGGAGGCATGTGAGCGAAGCTTCCAAGTGCTAAAAGATAGGCTTACTTCCGCTCCGATGTTCACTTTACCGGAGGGTACAAAGGGTTTTTGCTTCTCATTTTGACGCATCCAAGTGGGTGTTAGGGGGGTGTGTTTTTTTGGTAACATGGTAAGGTGATTCCCTGCTTCTAGGAAACTTAAGGTTATGAGAGAAACTACAAATCTGACCTTTATTACGGGGCCTTGATATTTTCCTTGAAAATATTAGGAATTACTGTCATGGTTTTCCCATGTTGATATTATAAACCGACCAAAGTGTCCAATAGGTGTTTACCCAAATAAGTTGAATCAAAGACAAAGAAGGTGGTTAAAAATTGTTGAAAGATTACGACATGAATGTCCTCCTATCACCCCAGGAAGGCTATCTTTTGGTGGGGGGGGGTGGGCGAATGCTCTAATCCGTATGACTAGGGTAGTGTGGTAGCACATAGTGAAGCAAGAAAGACCTAGTGAAAGATGTTCATAATGTTGTCTAGATTGGGTGTGATATTTAAAATTTTTCCGAATGGTGGTTTCATGGTCCATCATAACATCTGATTCCTCATTGATTAGTTTCAGGTGAAGTACCAACGAACCCATTGATAAATCATTGATAGAGTTTGAGAGGAATTGGCCTTGGCAAGGCTTATGAGGTTTATTCCTTATGGGGGATGGGGTTTTGAGGTCCCAAGGAAGATTGTGTGGTTCCCAATGTTAGATTAAGTTGAACCGTATCCTTTAGAAACCCATGGGTCCCGCTCATTCTATTCAATCCGTGTTTCGATAAAATGTACCATGACCGTAGGAAGTATATTGGTGGAGGGGGTCTGAAGAAGGACATAGTAGAGTTTTGTTTCTAGTGTCCAAATTGGTCAACAAGTGAAATCCGCACATCAAAATTCGAGTGGCTTTCACAAGAAATATCCAATTTCTACTTGGAAGTGGGATACATCAATATGTATTGGTAGTGGATTTACCTTGGATTAAAAGTAATATGACCTATTTGGTTTGTTGTGGTCTGATTGACCAAGTCTGCGCAACTTTTATTCCTGTCAAGTCTAAACTTATTCCGCGAAGAATTGCTAGTATCTCCAAGATTAGACTGTGGTTGTTGCATGGTAATTTCGGTATCCATCATACTGATTGGGGTGCACAATAACATCTAAGTTTTGGAGGTCATTCACAGAAGGGTTGGGTACTAAGGTGATGTTGAGTACCGCTTTTCATCCCCAAATGGATGGTCAAGCGGAGCATACTATTCAAACCCTTGAGGATATGCTTAGGGATTATCAATTTCAAGGGAAATTGGGATAAGCATTTTCCTTTGGTGGAGTTTTCTTATAACAATAATTTTCATCCATCCATCTCCATGGTTCCCTATGAAGCCTTATATAGTAGGAGGTGTAGGTCTCCTATTGGATAGTTTGAAGTGGGTGAGCTTTTTATTCTTGGTCCCGATTTGATTTATAAGACTTTGGAGAAAGTTCATATTATAAGGAATCGGTTGCAAATGGCCTATAGCCGGCAAAAGTCCTATGCCGGTCATAGGAGAAATGATTCGGCGTTTGAAGAAGGTGATAAGGTGTATTGAAAATTTCACCTATGAAAGGGGTGGTTTAATCTGGAATGAAAGGAAAGTTGAGTCCTCATTATGTGGGTTCCTATGAAATCTTGCAAAGGATTGTAAAGTTGCCTATGAATGCAAAGGATTGTAAAGTTGCCTATGAATTGAAACTTCCTAGTGAATTGGCTTCGGTTTATCTGGTTTTCCATGCTTAAGAAATGTATCGGTGATGCCGAGTCCTTCTTCATATTTGAGGGTCTTGGTGTAAAGGATAACCTCTCTTATGAGGAATTTCATTTTCAAATTCTTGATAGGCAAGTCAAGACGTTAAGGAATAAAGAGATGGCTTCCATAAGGGTGTTATGGAAGAATCACCGGAAGGCTGAGGCCGATATGAAGTCCCGTTATCCTCATCTATTTGATATTTAAGGTTAGTAGTTATTACTAATAATAAAATTAATGACTTAAAATTGAAGTTGTTTTGATTTTGGTGAAGTTCTGCAAAATGTGCTTCTTTTTGAATAGCCTTACAATGAATTTCAGTGAAGTAGTACATTTGAACATGAAATTTTACTCTTTGGCTTGTTTGAGTTATCTTATACACTTTGATATGGTGGGTCTTTATGAAATGATATGTAGCATGTTATTAAGTTGAACTTTGACATAATTGACTCATAAATGTTGTGTTGAGCTCTTATTTTTGCGATATAATGTTGAGATTTATGTGTGGTAATTGATGTTTTGAATTACCTTGTGTAAGAAATATTGTTGATTTTGTTTTGTATTGTTGTTGGTTGGGCTGCCAGTCTTGAGTCTATTCCCTCCTCCTAAAGATTTTTAGTGCCATTCGGGGACGAATGTTCCAAGGAGGGAAGGGGGATAATGTAACACTTTAAAAATCCAAGATGTGCCTTAAATCCTAATGTAAGTTTAATAAGGTCTACATACTGTTTTAAGGTCTATTTTAATATTTATAAGTTATTTTGGAAGTCTACAAACCAAAACGTTCAAGAACGTCCATGATGTCCGGAAACTAGTTCTAGGAGGTACTGGCATGCCTAAGCCTATTTTACTAACTTTTAGGAGTCGGAAAATGGTGAAAATTGGCGGAAGGGTGTCTAACATGTGTTTAAGTTAATTCATAGTCTAAACGTCCGGGTACGACCCCCCAAGGACCATCCAAGGCCCCTTGAGGAGGACACTTGCATATTGGTGTCAACACTGCCTGGGCTGCGTCTAACCACACGATCCAGTCGATGATCCGTGTGTGGATCGACGGGGCGTCGTTGCCAACCGTCGACTAAAACTTAGCCAAATCCTTGAAGGACCCCAATTGCATATCCTCTTATACGAACGACGGATGTACTACATGGAAGGGCACAGTGACCTTCGACTCAGAGACGGACCGTTGATTGGGGTCTCATTTGTGAGGGTCCATTTTCCTTCATGTTTTTAAGTTGGTTTTAACTAATTAATTAAAGGGTTTGGTTGTTATTTGTGGATTATGGGAAGACTAATTAACTTAATTAACCCCCCCATATGAATACCCCAACCCCATTAGTCTAATTACAACTCTCAAAACAAAACTTTCTTCCTTCTCTCTACTTTCTCTCTCTATTGGAAGACACCATTGAAGAAAAACTAGGGGAGGGATTCGGGGTCTGTAAAGTAAATATTTAACCATCAAATCTTCATGCAAATTGAGTTATTAGATCTAATTCACCTTTGAGACCTCTTTCCTCAAAGGGTTCCTTCAATGTATTTTCAAAAGTTGGGTTTTCGTGTTGGTCTTTCTCAATCTCAAAAATAATGTTATCACTTGGTTTGTTTATGTTTTCATTGGGAATAAATGATTGATTACATTATTCTTAACATTTATGTTTTCTATTTGATAATTGGCATTGATTCACAATGGTATTCTTCCTAATTATGATATATATCTTGATGGTTTGGGTCTAGTGGTAGAAGATGACCTTTAAACCCTTACCCTATTTTTATTTCTGATAAGAATTCAGGTTTTATTTGGTTCATTAAATTTGTTTATTGATTTTATTAAATCACCAATAGATGATGTTGTTACATTAAGCATGAACAATTTGAGAGTAATTGTAGTCTTTCATGCTACTTCCTTGAGAGGATTGAGCTAGGTTTAGGAAGTGAATTGACCTAACTATCTTTTTCTTAGGTATGATCAAGTATTGAATTGTGAGGTAGTGGATTCTTCTAGCCTTTTATCATGTTTATTATTTATTTATGAGATGTATACCCAAATTGGGTGAATGGAGGGGTGGTTACGGTAAGACCTGATGTTGAATTAGAATGAGAACTTGGTAAGTCTTATGATCTCTATCTTTATCTTCAATTTTTGGTTAATTATTGAATTACTCCTGATTTTGTGTTGGAGTATGGTGTAACGACCTGTTTAGTCGTTTGAGCACAGATTTTATTCTGGAAAAACTGCAGATGTGACGGAGGCCACAACGTAAACCCGTCAGGGCACGACGGACCTCGTGGAGGGTCGTTTTCAAAACACTAGAAACTGAAATTGGGTAACTGAAAATCGCTCTCGAACGTCTTGACGGAGTGGCATGGACGGACCGTCACATCGCGACGGCCCGTCACACGTGAGGCCATCCACTCAAAATGAGTTTTCCTGTGGCATACGACGAACAGATGACGGACCTCGCAGGCCGACGGCCCCGTGCAGGGCTACGCAATCCCATTTCGGGTCCGGATTTCTTTACCGTTTTAAAGGGTCGTTTTTGACTATTCTTTCCTTAATTATAAGATTGAGGGTTACTTTAAATGGTCTAATTACTTGGGGTTAAAAAAGGTACCTTACGTTAAGTAGTGGATTAATTATTGCCATCTTTTTATTCTAATTATATAATTATTAGGGTAAAAACAGAGGTTTTGAATAAAACAAAACAAATAGAAAGAATGGCAATAGATATATAGAATCGATCAGAGAGAGAGACGAAGAGGGATAGCAGGATTTTGGGAAGATAGCTTGTTTGTTCAATTCGTCTCTTCGGTGGAGGTAGGTTATTGTTTATGTACGATATTCGTTAGTGCACTCTTAATAGTGATATTATGTGTTGATAGTATTGTACACCTGCTTATTTGCTAATTGCCTGATTATGATGATGAAATTGTGATGAATTACAAACATGATTGAAGCTATTGATCCCAAATCTTGTGAAAGAACCCTAATTCACGGATAATTATAATATGAGAATGTATGCCTTAGTGTAAAAAGCGGCTTTAGAATTAGGGGATCGGGTTCCACGTTCCGGTACCAGGATAGAATAGAGGATGGAGTTCACGTTCCGACACCAGGAGAGAATGAATATGAGGATCGGGTTGTCCACGTTCCGGTACCAAGGATAGAATGAATATGAGGATCGAGTGTCACGTTCGACACCGGATAGATATGGATCGGGTGCCCACGTCCGTACCCCAAGGATAGAATATGAGGATCGGAGTGTCACGTTCCGACACCAGGATAGATAAATGGATCGGGTGCCACGTTCCCGTCCAGGATCAAATGAGAACCGGAGTGCCACGGCCCGGCACCAGGATATAAATAGAGATCGGAGTGTCACGTACCGACACAAGAGGAAGAAAGTAATTTAATCTGAAAGATAATGAATATACTCATCTATGAACTTAATTCCCACAAGAGTATGGTATTGAGGCTTGAGTCCCATGTGTGAACTCGGTTGTAGTTATTGATGAATTCATGTTTGTTATTGCTACATGTTGAGTATTGTATTGATTTACATTATGATTTATATAGATTGTTTCCCTATTTTGAGTTTGGCCGTGATCTCTACTCAGTACGTTGTGGTTGTACTGACCCCTCTACTTTTATGTCTTCTTCTTTGTATTTTGTGTAATGCAGCAAACGTGCAGTCAACTTCAACTCAACGCATATCTAGCCAGTCTTCCTTTATCGGAAAATTCAGGGTGAGCTAATTGGCTTCTAGCTTGGACTGGGTCTTCTTTTCTTCTTCAGTCTTGATGCCTGAACTTCCGGCATGGACTAGCTTTTAGTTAGTTGTTCTTCAGACATTCCTATATAATTTGAGATAGATTAACTATCTTGTATGATGACTTCCAGATTTTTGGGGATAATAATAATAGTATTGAATTGTTTTATGAATGAGTTTAAGTCTCCGCATTATTTCTGTTGATATATCTTGAAATGTTTAAGGTTTAGATGGGTTGGTTCGCTCACATAGGAGGGTAAATGTTTGGGGCCAGTCGCGTTCCCTCATTTGGGTCGTGGACACTGTATAAAGCATTAGGTTCGTTGTCTCATCACAACAAGAACAGGTCTAGTAGAGTCTTAAGAACGGTAGGGTGACGCCTTTACTTTTCTTGAGAGGCTATAATACTGTTAAGTAAGGAAAATTTCACTCTTTCATTCTTCTTTCGTGCTACTACTGATTCCAATTGGTATCTTGGCGATACCATTGGTATCTGACCATCTTCCTCTAATTCGCAGATGTTAGAACTCAGCAACGACCGCACCAGCAGGACAACGGAAAGACAATAAACACTGTAGCCAAGCCACTGGGCTGTAGCTCGAGGAGAGCAACGGCAATAGCCGTGGAGAGTCGTGGAGGACCGTCCTCTAGAGGAATAGGACCAGCACCTATCCCATCTGATACTAGGAGGCGGTGACGCCTCCCACCGACCTTAGGAGGTGATAAGAGAGGGGGAGCAGGGGAGAATGAACAAGGGCAGAATGTGAAATTGCCACCCCAACCTACCCCTAGATGAGCAACCAAGTACTCGCTTATCTTAGTGGGTTATCCGATCAGGGTCAGCACCCCTCAGTGGTTTCTTTTCTCCTTCCCAACCCTCCGGGTTCCGAGGTACTACATGCGGCTACTATGGCTCCCCTCATAATGCATCATTGTGAATAGGCACATTTCCACGTCTGACTAACTGGGCTATTTAATGACAAAATCAGCCTGAACTTTTCAGTAAGTTCGTTGAAATTGAATACCCCCAGTTTTAAGGGGCCGCAGAATCAGAGGATGCCTACGATTTTCTGGTTGATTGTCATAGCTAACTACACAAGATGAGTATAGTAGAACGGTTTTGTCGTTGAGTGTCGTGAGCTATCAGTTTCAAGGGAACGCCAAAAAGTGGTGGCGGTCACATGTTTGGGAGTTGTCACCACAAGAACCACCTATGACTTGGGAATCATTCTCTACTCTGTTTATGGAGAAGTATTCCCAAGGACTTTGAGAAGATAAAGAAGGGACGAGTTCTTGATCTAGAGCAAGGAGGATGACATTTAACAGCGTATGAGGCCTAAAATTTCGCGTCACTATCCAAGATACTCACCTCAACTTTGTTTCAGTCCACAAGACGCTTCGCCGTTTTGTGAGGGGTTTGAGGTCAGAGTTGCGATTTCATCCTTACAGGTAGCGGCTATCGGCAACATCCTTCCAAGAGGTGGTAGACTTTGTGATAGAGGTGGAAGGGTGAAGCCAGACGACTTCACCACCACCACGACATCGACCATCGAAAAGGTTTCGACAGGGGAGGCGATTTTAAATGGTTTCTCACTCTAGAGGACAACTCCCGGAGGTTACTACCAAGTCGACCAATTCAGTCTCACTACAGACTGTAGTTGGGGGTCCACACTTCAGAACGGTCAACACTACGTCTACGCTACTCGATGAGGACCTATGCAATAACCCGAGAGTGTTATGGATGTGGGGAGGTTGGACACAATCCAGATGTATGTTCCAAACCAGAGTTACGAACCCCCTAGCTAGGTATAGGTGGTCATGGTAGAGGGCCCGCTTTTCTGGAGGACGTGGTGGTCGAGGTATGGGTGGTCATCACAAGGAAACACGGCAGAGGTGATGGGCAAAATTGAGCCACTACTACGCAACCTGGTAGGGGCAATGTACAGACAGCCATAGGGCCCATTGTTACTCTTTTTCCTGGGAATCTGAAGCGGAGGCGTCGGATGCTGTTATCACAGGTAATCTTTTGGTTTGTGCTTTGCAGGCATCGTATTAGTTGACCCTGTCTCCACGTTTGCATAGGTTATCTTCATCATTTTGCTAATGGTCCTAAGAAACTTGCACATTGTGAATTACTTTTTACATGTCTTATCGTTGGTTCTATCAGCCGGTGGGTTAGTCTGGTGTTAGTTTAAAAGGTTACATAGGTGCTTTGTTTTGTCGTGTGAACTGGTGTGTGTGGGAGCAACCTTTATGTAGATTTGGTTATTTTAGCAATGGGTGACTTTGATGTAATTCTGGGTATGCTTGGCTTTCTCCAAATTTTGCGATCTTGGAATTGTAATGCTAAACCTGTGACATTTGCCAAGCCTGGGCAATCCGTTAGTGTGGGAGTTACACACTTCCAAAAATCCGGTGCGTATCATCTCTTTCTTCTGCAAGAAATGGTTAGTAAAGGGTGGGTTTATCTTCTTGGCATCGCAGGCTGACACTACCCAAGTCCCTTCGATTGAGTCAGTTTCGTGGTCAGTGAGTTTTTGATGTATTCCCTGGCATATCTTCCGGGTAATCCTCCCAGATAGGGATATTGACTTCTGTAGTGGATCTTGAACCGGGTACTCCGCCCCCATTTCTATACCCCCTTAGAGAATGGCTCCCGCGGAGTTAAAGAAGTTAAAGGCCTCACTTCAATAGTTTGTTGAGCAAGGCTTCATTAGACCAAGTGCATCTCCTTGGGGTGCTCCGTTTTTGTTTGTGAAAGAAGGATGGGAGTTTTTCGGATGTGGCTAGACTACTACCGACAGTTTTGAACAAGGTAACTATTAAGAACAGTATCCTCTTCCTCTGCATTGATGAACTTATTCGATCAAGTTACAAGGTTCTTGTGTCTTCTCTAAGATTGACTTGAGATCGCGGTTATCATCAATTGAAAATACGGGCAACTGATGTTCCAAAGACTGCTGTCGAACAAGGTTGACAGTTACGAATTTGTGTGATCTCTTTTTGGTCTTCATACTAAGACCCTGCTGAGGCATTCATGGAGTTTGATGGAACGGGATTTTTAAGGCCCATATTTAGATCTCTTTGTAATCGTATTTTATTGCTGATATAGGGCTGATCTACTCCATAGTAAGAGACATGAGGAGCATTAGAATGTTATTGGAACTTTGAGGGAGAAAAAGCTTTATCCAAGTTCTCTAAGTGTCGAGTTTTGGTCTAGATGCGGTGGGGTTGGGTCTCGGTTCTGGGGCACGTTGTTTTCTAAGAGATGAGTGATGGTAATCGCTTCTAAGACGAAGTCGTGAAGAATTGGGTTAGACCTACTAATGTGTCCGAAATACGGAGCTTTGTTGTGGGCTGTTGTCTTTTAGCTAGCTACTACCTGCCCCGCTTTGTCCAAGTATTCTCTTCTATTCTTCCAACTGACGAACTTGAGACTAAGCCAAAAATGTTCCATTTGTATGGTCGGATGAGTGTTGGGAAAGCTTTCAAAAGCTCAAGACGCGGTTGAATACTGCAACCATTCTCACCTTGCCGTAGAGGGTAAGAACTGTCATTGTTTTATTGTTGATTGCATCCTATTCGGGTTTGGGGTGGCAGTGCTATGCAAGAGAAGAACGTGATTGCTATGCCTCAAGACATTACAAAGTCTGAACGAACTATCCAACTCCTACTTGGAATTTGGGGCCGCGGTGTGTTTTTCATTGAAAGCAATGGAGACACTATTTATATGGGGTTAAGTTTGAGTTTTATACGGATCTCGTAGTCTCCAGTATGTCTTTCACTCAGAGAGATTTGAATCTGAGACAGAGGGGATGGATGGAACTACTGAAGGACTACACATCACTATTTTGTTCATCCGGGGAAGCGAATGTTTTGGCAGATGGCCTTGAGTAGAAGGCGGGAAGGCATGGGAAGTCTAAGCTCAGTTGCAGCCTCTAGACGTGCCCATGGCTAGGAGGTTCAAGCTCCTGCTAACACGCTTGATGAGGTTGGAAAATAAATGAGAAGGAGGATTTTTGGCTAGTGTGGAGTCAAGACTTCTTTCTTGACAAGATTAGGGAAAACAGTTTGTGATGAGAAAACTAAGGCGAATCCCGAGATACAGTGTTGCGAGAGAGGCTAAAGAAGCACAATCGCCGAGGAAGGCGTGTTGAGGATTAAGGGAAGGGTATGTGTACCCTCCGCAATTGATGATTTTGATCAAACATTCTGGCAGAAGCTCATATTTCAAGGTATTCTATACATCCGGGTGCACCAAGATTCGCGACCTAAAAAACAACACTTTGGTGTAGTAGAATGAAGCGCAAATGTTGACTTTTATTCCAAGTGTCCAAACGGTCAACAGTGAAATATGAACACCAAAGGCCCTGAGGAACACTTCAACGATGCCATGCCGGAGGGGAAGTGGGAGAGACTTGCATGGGACTTTGTGTTGTACTTCCAAGCCCATTGGGCAAGTTCGACTCCATTTGGGTGATTGTGGACAATTAACTAAGTCCTGGCTCATTTCATTTCCCGGTAAAGGTGACGTACAATGCAGAGAAGTTAGCAAAATCTACTCTCAGAAATCGGTCGATTGCATGTGGGGTTCCACTATCCATTATAAATCAATGAGGTCGCAGTTTTACTTCTAGTTTTTGGAAAACAAATTCATGCAGAAGTGGGTACTAGGTTGGACCTTAAGTACCCCGTTCCACCTCGACCGATGGACAGTCTGAGCGAACGATTCAAGTTTTGGAGTAGATGCTCGGCGCATGCGTGATAGAGTTTGGTGGCCATTGGATAGCTTCTTTCCTTACCTTTGGCAGAGTTTTCGTCAATAATAGCCTATCACTCCAGATTTGATAGGCTCCATTTGAAGGCATTGTAATGGGAGGAGGTGTAGATTTCCCATTGGTTTGGTTTGATCATATTCGAGTTAGACCTGGGGTACCTATCTCTTGAGGGATTTCGTTAGAAAAGGTGACGGCATTCAAGAAAGCTTCTATCGGCCAATAATACACAAGGAGTATGCAGACCGAAGGTTAGAGACTTGGAGTTCATGGAAGGTGAACAAGTTTCTTGTTGAAGGTTTCACCCATGAAGGGGTGATCGGTTTTTGCAAAAGAGGTAAGCTAAGTTCCAAGGATATTGGGACCATTTTGAGGTAATAAAGCGAATAGGGGAGGTGGCTTATGAATTAGCTTGCCCCCAGGGCTGTCCGGAGTGCATCCGGTATTTTCCGATGTGTCCATGTTGAAAAGATAATGGAGATGGGAAACTACATTATCCGTTGGACTCAGTGTTTTTGGTGATAACTTGACTTATGAAGAGGAACCAGTTGCTAGATTAGATGAGAAGTTTCGCAAGTTGGAGATCGAAAGAGATTGCATCCATCAAAGTTTCAATGGAAGAATCGACCGGTTTGAAGAGGCTACTTGGGAGAAGGAGGCGGATATACAAGAAAAAATACCACATCTGTTGTCGGATTCATGTATCCGTTTCGCACTTGCTTTCCTTCTTTGATCGTTCGGTACGAAACGATGGGTAAATTGGTATCTCTTGTAAGACCTGTTTAGTCGTTTGAGCAACAACAGATTTTTATTTCTGGAAAAACTGGCAGATGTGACGGAGTCCACGACGTCCGTAAGGGCAACTCCGGCCCGTCGTGGAGTGTGTCGTTTCAAAACACTTAGCAAATCTGAAATTTTGGGTACTGAAAATCGACTCTCTGAACGTCGTGACGGAGTGCCGGACGGACCGTCGCAGGCGCGACGGCCCGTCACAGGCCATCCCTCAAAATGAGTTTCTGTGGCATACTACGGACACAGGACTGACCTTCGCAGGCGCGACGCCCGTCACGGGCTAACGCAATCCCGTTCGGTCGGATTTCTTTTACACGTTTTAGGGTCGTTTTTTGACTATTCTTTCCTTATTATAAAGATTGAGGGTTAATATTAATGGTCTAATTACTTGGGGTTAAAGCTGTAACCTTAAGTTAATTAGTGATTATTATTGCCATCTTTTATTCTTAATTATAAGATATTAATGAGGGTAAAAGAAAGAGGGTTGATAAAACAAAACACTAGAAAGACCAGCAAGGAGACTAGAATCGATCAAGAGAGAGCCCGAAGAGGATAGCAAGGATTTTGGGAAGATTCTTGTTGATGGCAATTCCTTCGGTTGATGTAGGTTATTGGGTTTAATGTTACATATCGTAGTTAACTCTAATAGTGATATTATGTGTTGATAGTATTGTAAAACTTTAGATCGACTGCTATGTGCTTAATTGCATGCTTGCATGATTTGATTATTAAATTGTTATGAATGAACAAAGCATGATGAAGCTATTGAATCCCAAATCCTTGAAAGACCCTAATTCACTTGTAATTAATAGAATGAAAGGCTTATGCCCTTAGTTTAAAAGAAGTCTTGATGATTAGGGGATCTGGTGCACGTTACGTTACCGAGGATGAATATGAGGATCGGATTCACGTTCCGACACCTCAGGATATAAATGAATATGAGGATCGGGTGCCACGTTACGGTAACAGGATAGAATGAATATGAGGATCGGAGTGTTCACGTTCCGACACCAGGATAGAATATGGATCGGGTGCCACGTTCCGGTACCAATGATATATATGAGGATCGGAGTGTCACGTTCCAAGACACCATGATAGATAAATGGATTCGGTGCCACGTTCCGTAGCCGATAGAATGAAGGATTGAGTGCCACGTTCCGGCATGCCAGGCTAGAAATATGGATCGAGTGTCACTTAACCGACACAAGATTAAGAAAGATAATGAATCTTGAAATATATGAATATATCTCAATCTAATGAACTTATTCCCAAAAGAGTTGTATTGAGGCTTGAGTCCTCATGTGGTGAACTCGGTTGTATGTTTTATTGATGATTCCTGTTGTTATTGCTATACATGTTTGAGTATTGTAGTTGATTTACATTATTCTTGATATATATTGTTCCTATTTTGAGTTGGCCCGATGATAATCTACGCAGTAACGTGTGGTTGTACTGACCCCCTACTTTTATGTCTTCCTTCTGTGTTGATTTGTGTAATGCGCAAACGTTCAGTCAACTTCAACTCAACAGCAGATCTAGCCAGTCTTCACTTTATCGGAAAATTCGGGTGAGCTAATGCTCTAGCTTGGACTGGGTCCTTCTTCTTCCATCTTTGGATGCCTTGAAACTTCCGGCCTTGACTCGCTTTTTTTAGTTATTTTGTTCTTAGACATTCCTAGTTTAAGAATTTGAGATAGATGTTCTTGTGATGATGATTCCAGACTTTTTGGGATAATAATAATAGTATTGGAGTTGTTTTTATTACTGAGTTTAAGTCTTCCGCATTATTTTATGTTGATATATCTGAAATTTAAGGTTTAGATGGGTTGGTTCGCCTCACATAGAGGGTAAATGTGGGGGTCCAGTCGCGTCCCTCATTTGGGTCGTGACAGTATGCCTTATATAAAGATGGATAAGATGATATGATGTTGAAGTTAAATTTCTTAATTATGATTGTGAGGTTGATTAAGATGTAAATGTTATAAGGATGGTGATGATTACCAATGTGCCTTATTATGAATAAAAATGAAAATGTGCTAACCTCACTTTTGTGAATTGTGATGAAAGGACTATACTCATACAATTCTTATTGAGCTATGATAATTGTATTATACAAGGGTTATACCCTATGACCTACAATAATTTATGATGATTAATAAAGACATTAAATATATTTGAATAAAGGGACTTTCTTATACCAATTGACACTTGACAATGGGAGGTGATCATTTCCCAGACAAGCAAGTTCGACCGCTATAGTTTCTAAAGGTGCTGTTACGCCCAAAAGGGATCACTCATCCAATGGATTCCCATGAGAGGAACCCTAATTTTTCATGTGGGGATTGTAAGGGATCAAACCTATGTCTTTAGTCTTGAACTATTGTTTCCCGCATGTGCAGACTATCTTAGTGGATCCCACACTCTTAAAACTATTTTTATTGTTTAGTTTTACTTTGGCCGATAGACACCTTCCATCCAATGTAATGGTTTTACAACAACCCGGATTCCACACTTAGCTTTTTGTTGTGGTCTATGTAAGTTCAGGCAAGTGTTCCCTAATTAAAATGAATGAAACAAACAAAGATAAACTAACTAAGGTGTACTTGAAAGTTTGACCTATCCTAGTAGGGGTATGGTACTCTCCTTATGCCCTTGCCCTAGTTTGCCTTGATGAAGCTTAAAAAGGTTCATATTATGTAGTATATATAATGAATGCACAGATGTGTATGATAACTTTACATGTTAATGACACTATATGGTGATTGATACTCCTTATGAACATGTTAATTGGTCTTTTGGGTTAAAATATTATGTTGTATATCCTTAAAGTTTGTGTTTATGTGAAGTTGAATAGTTAGCCATGTTTCTTGTTGGTCACTTGAATTGAAGTAAGGTATGAGGCTTTGCTGGTTATGCACTTGTTTCGCTTTTGATGATTCGTGGGTAGTATTCTTGCTTTACTATGATATGATGAACTCTTATCCTTCTTATGATGTATTCTTGATTTAAGGGTTACATTAGATTAATGGTGTGTAAAGTATGCAACTATGTTATTTGCTTTGACTTGATGAATATGCCTTTTTGTGCTGTATGTTTTCCTTGATGAAGCATAATGATTTTCAAAGAATAAAGTAGCATGTTTTAATAAAATTTCCTTTTTAGCATGATTTTATCGTATATGTGCATATGGTCTCATACTTAGTACAAGTTGCATACTAACCCCATTTCGTCCTTTTTCCCCAACATTTTAGGTTCCGATCATTGAAGTGTTTTGGAAGGCGACTTGAACAAGGTTTGGATCTTTTGATCATCCAAGTAGGGTTGGTCCTCATTTGCCAAGGTTATGCCAATATCAAAGCTTATGTTGTTGTTTTAAGTTCTAAGACTTATTTCTATCTCTTTGTTTGAAGGGATTGTATACGCCTATATGTGGCTCTCTTATAATTGATGTCTGGCTATGCCATCCTTTCAATCATGTTGATGTAATGGAATGACTAATATTTGACGACTATGTTTTATCTAATTAATATATACTTAAGTGCAATAAGAGTTGAAGAGGCTAGGTAACCTTCCTATACGAAGATCTAGGTATAACTCGATAAATATATATATACTATGTTAGGTATAGGGGGGGGTTTTTCCCCCCCCCCCCCCCCCCCCCCCCCCCCCCCCCCCTTAATGTAAACCTCAAGTAAAAGTATGAAAAGTTTTAAATTTTTCTCTAAATTTGATCTATGAATGTAATGATGTAACTAAGATGCGTCTTAATCCTCAAGTGGACGAACGACGCCAGTTCGTCGAGGGGTAAAACCGGATGCTACAATCGTCCTTTAATTACAATCATACAAGTGATTTTAGAGCCATTATTAGATAGTCCACATCATAATAGGCACATTGGAAAGTTATCAACCATCCTTATAAAATTTACATCTTATCCAACAACTACAATCCAAAGTTCAAGACATTTCAATTCAACATCATAACAACCCTATCAAAGGCGGGGGTTATAGCAGAAGAGAGAAAGTGAGAGGGCTGGAGAATGGAGATTCTTAATATATGCGAATAATTCATTAGAACATCATCACTTTAAATCACAATTAACCATATTGAGTAAAGATAGAGATCAACAAGACTTACTCAATATCCTTAACAATGACATCATCATTCTTTAACCATCAACCAAACTTAACCCAACATCGTATAATAGCATCCCGTAATAACCAAAAAATACCAAGACCAATAAATAATTATACAACAACTCACACTAGTTCATAGCCTAGAAATACAGACTATAATCAAGTTTTTTTTTTCCCATAATCTGCTTCGCAACCTATGTCAATTTACCAAGAACTGAGCATAATTTGAATTACAATATATAAAATATACTCATAATTA
>JAKWJA010000513.1:0-46913 GCA_027704765.1 Solanum habrochaites | reverse complement strand
GGGATAAATATCTTCTCTTCCTCGTTACTTACTGTCAAAACATAGTTTCAAATCAATGACGTATCTCAAAGAATTCACAATTGAACTTGAAGGCTTCTTGCCTGAACTCTACTTTTAACCCTCTCTTGAATGTGTAATTTATGAATTCAGAGTTTGTTAATGATATGAAGGTACAATAGTTGAATATGGTAAGCCTCGGTGAAATAATTCTCCTCACTATACCGCATGCCACTTACTCAGTCTTGAACAAGTTAATAGAAGTTGTAGAAGAATCATCAAAAGGACTTTCCTTAGAACATTTCAAGAATTCTCAAAAACTAACTTCTCATCTACATTGATTAGAATTATGAATTAAAGGTTATGATCATTTTATGAATGATTGTAGATAGGACGAACAAGTTTTTTTTGAAGAATCTCGGATAGAATTGAATAGAAACCTTGAAACCCTAGCTTGAATGTAATGAACAAGAAACATTTCTTGGAGATTCTTGATTGATTTTCTTGAATCTCTATGGCCAAGAATTATGCTTTTTCTTAGTATAGATGACGAATTTTGATTGTTTTGAAATTTTTATATAGTCATAACTCGTTTTAGATTTTGTCTTGAGAAAAAAAAAAAAGAACAACCCTTTTTAAGATTTTTTCCCCCAGCTAATTTGTAAGAGCATGATACAGGTTACTAAAATGTCATAACTTTTTTACTCAAATTTTGCAATTACTCAAAATGGTGGCTTTTGAAAAGTTAATTCACAAATTAAATTTTAAATGGATGGTTTGACTCACATAACTCTTAATATGCTAAGAGATAGTCGTTTAAATTTAACACAAGTAAATATTGTATTAAAACTTAATGAACCTTCAAGAATCTTATCAAGAACTCCTAATCTTTCAACTTTAAGAATGGAAATTGAGCTGAAAATAAACATGATTGTAGGTTTGGGTGAACAAAACGAATACTAGTGAAGCCTTACATACTCTGGGGTGATTTGTTTGACCCATGAATAATCCGCAATTAAATTCCATGAACGTCGACGAACGCTTCATCCTTGTCTCCTTTTCCTCCTCTTTTCTTTTTTTTGTTCCTCTTCTTGAACTCTCAACTAACACTAGGTGTATATCGGATTATAAACTAAACCGAAAAATATTATACCCCTAAAATATTCTACAACAAATTAAATCTACTTGGGTTAGGAAAGGACCAGAATGGCCCCTCACTAATTTCCCGGCTAACTTTCCTTAACTGACAACCTAACTTCAAATGTCATCTCCTCACATCTCATCAAACTCAAAACTTAGTAAACTTCTGCGGCTTTTAAAAGAATTTCAAAGATATTTCCTATCGTATCTTATAGTAACACCTAACTCATCTTGTACTAGGGGTTATGATCGTTTTGAAAGTTGACCCAAACTCACACTCTAACTTAACTTTCAAAATTCAGATTTTGCTATTTCCAATTTAAATTCTTTTTGGAACTCAAGGTGGCTAAAATCTATTGAACTGCTTATACTTGATAAATTTTTAATTGCTGGTGAAAGCACTCCTACATTAACGGCTCACTTCTTAAGTTTCTAATTTTTTTTTTTTGGGGGTTACCGGTGCCACGTGTATTTGGAGATTAGATGTCCTTGAGTGGATGACTTTCGAATTTTGGGTATACATAACTGTAGACTCTAATTAAGTTGTGTTTCTTAAAAGTATGAAGTTTAAGCTTCCGCATTATGGTTAGTATTTTTTAAGCTATACGATAATTATATGTTGGGGTTTGGCTTACTTGGTTCGCTCACCTAGGAGGTCAAGTGTGGATGTCACTCACGACTCGTTTTGGGTCGTGACAGTATTTAAACGTTTATTGCACGAAAATTGATCTAACAACAATATTTTAGTGCACCCAAGGGTATGTCCTAGTGATCAATGAAGTGGTTGCGAAATAAAATCTCAAGCTTAAATCTAAGTGAAAACAAAGTCTCTAGGTGAATCTCCTATTTGTCTTAATTTTGTTAGACGAGTTATCCTATCGGTTGCTAATTTGTTGGTGTGAAGACATATATCTTGTGAATTAATGCAAGGTGCGTGAAACTTCCTCACGATCCAACACTATCACTACGCATTACCAATTTTCCCCTCTCAAGGTTTCTATTTTCATTAATTAAAATGTTTGACTTCTAATCTTTCTTATTTATGTTCATCCAAATATATTAATTATTTTTCCTAAATAATTGGCGCTGTTTGACACTACTACTTTGCTTAAAAGCCCTTATATTTTCTTTTAAAAAAAAGCTTTAGGAAAATAGCAATTTGTGTTTGCTTATAATTTAAAAAGTATATTGATAATAATCTTCTTGTGCAAGTTATTTGTACTAAGTCAAATTATGTAAAAGACCAATTCATGCAATTTCCCAATACTAAATTATTTTTATAGAGAGAAATATTTTAAATATTTATATTTAATTTTAAGTTTAATTTTGTGTTTTCTTAAAATTAATATGTTAGACATTAAAATTTTTCAACAAATCTACATAGATGAAAAAAATAAACATAATAAGTTTTAATCATACTTGAAATACCAAAAGAAATATTTTTTTAGAAATCCATTCCACAAATTAAAGAAAATTTTCAATACATAGACATTACCGACAAAATATCAATAATAAAGGGTATATTTGTTATATTTATACATAGAAAAGAATAGTTTGGTCCTAGAAATATTTTAAATATTGTAATCTACTTTTGGCTTTTTTGAAGATGCATTTTGTTTTATTTATTCCCAACCTTAGAATTTTTGCTTTTATCTTTTTGAATCAATTTTACTATTGACCATACTTTGATCATTTTTTTTTAAAATTTTTTTTTTTGCTCTTCCTCCAAAATACGTTAGCCCACAAAAAATTGGCAAAAAAAAAAAAAAGATTTTTATTTGGGGGCAATTGCTATAGGGAGGACAAGAACTTATTTTTAGAAAAAAGAGTATTTTTTTTTTAAAAAAAGTTCAAATGTTGGCAAAAGAAAAAAACTCTTAAATTGGAAGGCGCAAAAAATAATGTTTTCGATTCATGGTGAATAAACTGTAAAATTTTATCTGTTTTTTCTTTAAAATAATGTATAAATAGAAAATAATTTTTTTGTCAAAGGCAAACTATCATTGTTCGTATATGTATATTTATTAATATATTTCTTATTTCTATTTCTTTTGTGGTGAATTTTCATGTAGTGATTAAAATTTTGGAATGCTTTATAAATTTGTTTTGTTTGATATTACATTTAAATCATAATGTTAATATTATATTAATATTTAATTCATTTTTATTTTATATATGTACGATATTGATTGAAAATTTGTATATGCATACTTTAACTTCCAAACAATATTTTTTTATAAAATTATATAAAAAATTTTTCTATAAAATAATTTCTATATAAAAGTGCATTGGTACTCGTCTTTTTTTGTAATTTGACTCTCAAAAATACTTTAAAAAAACTATTGCAATATAATTATTCTTATCAAAAAAACTTTTAAATGAAATTATCAAATACAAATTATTATTTTTTTAAAAAGTCACTTTTTGTGAAAAGGTTATTTTTTTCATAAAAACATTAACAATATAAATCTTTTTAACTACATATTAGAACTTTCTCATAACATCTTTAATAATATATAGTATTAAATAATAGTATAAAATAATATTAGTAATTTACTGTGTACTAACCTAGTCCTATTAGTATTAGTACTCCTTAATCCCTAGTCCTATTATGGAATTTAGTAACTCCTTCCTATATCTCCTAGAATATATCTCCCATTTATTCCCTTAACACTTCACTACCATCAATATTCCTTCATGGTATCAAGAGCCAGAAAACCTAGAGTCTTCTTTTCTCCTAGTTTTTTTTTCTCTCTTTAGGGCACTGATCGTTCCCTATTCCCTCTCTCTCTTGGGCGGCGCAGCCTGAAGAACCGAGGTGGATCCTCTCGATTTACCTTCCTTTTGGCGTTAAACTCCTTCTCATGCATGTTTCATGCCCTCATTCCCAGAAAAATTATCGTGGACATAAATTACCCACATGGAAAAATCACCGTTCTTACAGTCCCTTTAGGGGCCAATTACCTAACCTTCTCAAATACGTTTATTTGAAGCACAGAACCGCCGCCGGCATGTCAATCACCGCCACAAGACAATTAGAAAAAAACCATCCGTGGCCCATGCCGCTTGTAATAGCCGTGGATGCGACTCCGATCATGTTTGATTGCGGTCATCTCTCCACGGTTCAGAACACTCTGATCCTACACAACTACTAGGCTTCAAACCCTATGTCGGCCCTCGCAACACGCTATGCATCAATTCCCACTCTCATATTTTTCAATTGCGTGATCGTCTCCACACAATTACAAAGGCAAACGCAAACTATGGCTACGTATTTAGACGAGGTCCTCCACCATCATCAACAACACGCCCTCGACACCGTGAACGAAATCATTCCCGAGAAAGATTCCGTCGTGTGCGTTGTTTCGGGGGTCCCATCAGCTTACTCCTCAATTAAACAGGCGGTTCGCCTCAGTCCAACGCCCGTTGAACTACTCCTCGCCTCCTCGTGCTAAAAAAGTACAGACATCCACGTGGATCTAGAGAGCAAACCTTCTTCTCCGAGAAGCTTCTGTTTATGGAGCCGGCCAACGCCTCTCACCGCAATCCAGAACTAAATCGCGGGGGGCGTGGTGGCGGCCGACATGGGAGCCGCGGCGGCTTCGGCAAAAACGCGGAGGCGCATGAGCGACGGTCGTCAGGCCATCGTTCCGCCGTTAAGACGGTCACAGCACGGCATCAACAACATCTGCACTCCTTCAGCAAGCGTCGGGCAGTCAACTCTTCCAGCGGCGGGCATGGCACTTACGAGTCGGGATCGTCCCAATTGTCCAAATCTGTTAGAAAACGGACACAGACAACGCAAAGACAAACACCGCTGTTTCATTGCTGGTTAGATATGAGGAGAGCCGAAATAATGATAACGTGCCAATTATGCATTCAATCCGGCCCTTTCCCTTCTGAATGGTTGTTTGGATACTAGGGGCCAACATGCACTTTACTCTAGACTTTCTGATCTATCCAAGCTTTAACTCTACAAAGCCATATCATGGCTCCAATGTATTACTGTTGGCAACGGTGGTCCCCTTAATATTTCTTCACACTGCACTGGTACCATTAAAAAACCCCGGCACCATCCATCTTTTCACCTAGTTAACCTTACCCACGTCCCTTCTATTAAAACCATCTTCCTTCAGTTACCCCAATTTCACAAAACAATAATTGCTCACCATCTTGTTCACCTCTAATGATTTTCAATCCCCTATACATACTACCAAGAGGGTACATTTTTCAGGGCCCCTGTGGCATGGTCCTTTGTAAGGTCTTCCTGGCAACAGTTCGTCTGCCCACACCAGTTTCAAAGCGTTTCCTGTGGCTCGGTGGCTCTTTCGGGTGTCGGCTGATGGCCACAGTCTGTTGTGGCACAAAAGTCCGTCTGGGTCACCCGTCTACTCAAATAAGTAAATTTTTTAATGGTCTCATTTAGGTTTTTCTTCCATTCAGGTAAACAATTGTGACTCCTGTTTCAATTGTTAAATCAATAATTACCTTTTAACTTTTATTTGGAAGCGGACAACTGCACCTTTTCAACTTATTAATCTGACTAATTGGGGTCCCTACTCATACTGCTGTTCCTTTATCAATTTGCTTAGTTTTTCGCTATTATATTTGTTTTGGTGGATGATTTTAAACATACACGTGGTTTTTAGTACCCAACTAAACACAAATCACAGGAATACACCACCTTTGTCACTTTTGCAAAATGGGTCAAGAACGGCCATTCAATTCTTCATGTTAACTTTTTTCGAAGTACAATGGAAAGGAATATGTAAATAAACATCTTTGGCCAGTTTCTGCAAATCCCTGGAAATTAATACATCAACTCCTGTCATATCCTCCCTAAGCAGAATGGTGTGGCTTGAGCCGTAGCATCGCCATCTCATTGACATGGTGGTTACTCTTCCTACACATCAATCTCATCTCTCTGTCTCCTTTTGGGGGGGGGGGGGGGTAGAGAGCTCTTAGCCACCGCAAACTACCTCATTACAGAATGCCCAGTCACACCCTCTCCAACAAATCACCCTATCACAACTCCTTTACCAAGAACTTTCCCATTAGAACCAACCCTCCGCGTCTTTGGGTGTCTTGCCTACCCTTGGCTACGCCCCTCATATGACTCACAAATTACAACCACGATTCCGTCCTTGTATTTTTTTTGGGCCATCATCCTACCATCCAAGGGTTATCGCCTGTCTTGACCCCAAACTCATAAAGTCTCATATCTCGTCATGTCAAATTTGTCGAAACATGAGTTTCCCTACGAGTCTCTTTCCTCCTCCACAAATACATCATTCCTTGGCGTCCTTCCTCCCCTATTTTCCACATATCCTCACAAGGTCCCTCAACCCCTTCCTCTCATACCTCCTCCACCCACTACCCAACCAAACCCCTCATAACCCCTTCGACCGTCCCCCAATAAAACAAACAACCAGCAACCCACCACTCACACTCACAAACCAACCCGATCCAACCCATACCACAACATCTCCACCCGATCGTTTTTGGTCCTTCCCGCCACCCCGAATCACCACCGGCCCGTGCCACCCCCCAAGACTCTCCCATGTTAACGCCCGTGGCAAAGCCCGGTATCTTTTAAACCCCAAAACCTTTCAGGCTACCATACTACCAATAAAAATACCCCACCCCTTCCAATAGTGAACCACAACCTACTCTGTTGCCCGTCAAAAAAATGCTTATGGCGTCATGCTATTGATGACTAGTTTAAGGCGTTGACTGATCAGAAAACGTGGGTCTTGTACTAAGCCCCATGGGGCGGCACCCAGTGGGGTGTAAATGGGATGTACAAAATTAAACACAAGGCAGATGACAGTATTTCAGGTACAAGGGATCGTTTGGTTTCTAAAGGCCTAAAATAAGGAGTATGGCTTTATTAATCCGAGACATGCAGTTCCTGTTATTCGCAAGGAAACCATTCGCCTGGTACTGTCTCACTCGCCGTGTGCAAACATTGGCTCAGCATCAGTTTGGGATGTTTCCAATGGACTTTCTTTTCTTCAAATGGCAAATTCTTGATGAAACTATCTACAGGGAGCAACCACCGGGCCTATGTTTGATCCCCCCGCTTTCCCCCAACATGTTTGCAAAACTCCAGAAGTCTCTGTATGGCTCAAGCAAGCCCCCCGTGTTGGTACAACACGTTCTGAAAACGTTCCTCCTGGAACGCTTCACGTGTTTGCTTACACGACACGAGATCGGTTTACTCGACACATTCATCACACGTACAGGTTATTCTTGCTGTCTATGGAGATGATATCATTATTCAGGCTCTACTGCCGCTCTCATTCAGGATGTCCCTCGAGCTATGCATACTACCTTCAAAATGAATGACCTTTGCCTTGGCCCGTTACATAAATTTTCTAGGAATGGATGTCTTCGGTCAGTGCAGCTGGGACTGGAAAAATGCCCATCCAACCAACACCGATGGCAGTCTCTTCGTCTACGAATGGCCGACACCCCCCCCGTTGCCGTATATCACCCACTTCCCTTTCCCAATCACCCCCTTCCGCAGTCCATCAAGTGTGGTAGTCTCTAACAGTACTTGGCCATATACCCGTCCTGACAATCAGTTTGCTGTCAACCGAGTTTCTCCAAGCACATGCAATCAACCAAGTGACATATTACCATTGTCCCTAAAAACGCATTCTCAGTACATTTTGGCACTCTTGGCGTGGTTTACCATTCGAACCCCGGGCTTGGCAGCTTCGTTGTTTCTTCTCAGATTCAGAATTGGGTTGGGCCCCGAATGATAAAAATGACAGAAAATCTACACAGCGGGGTTTCTCATTGTTTTTTTTGGGGCCGAACCTGATCTCCTGGTGTACAAAACATAACCCAAGGACTCTCGGTCCTCGACTGAAGCCTGAATAACCCCGCGCCCTTGCTCTTCTGCTGCTGAGACCATGTTAAGTTCATTTGTACGGGCACCGTTCCAGGGACATATGTCTTCGCGGGCGAACTTAACTCCGCTCCACGACATTGTTCCTCCGCTCTCTATGTGCAAACAAATCAACCATCTGTGTGGCCAAGAATCTGTCTCCACCAGCACCCCCCCTCTGTACCCATGCCGCACTTCAGCTCCTGTCCCCCGCTCCTATCAGTCCTTCACTCTCTCCCTCCCCTCCTATAGGCGCCCTCGCGACTAACCAGAATGAAGCATGTTTTATACGATTGTCTCTTTGTATCACGTCGATGACTTTTGTCAGGACGGAACCATGGGCACGACCCTTTGCAGTACGTGTTACCCACTGAAGACAACCGACTGATTGACTTCGTTCCAAACACACAACGATCACCAAATCTATCCCCAAAGCCTCTCCCGCCGACATCCACGAATTCCTTAGTTCCAACTTCCGTTCGCTTCCGCTCTCAGCTTTGAGGGGGGATAAAACAGATCGTTCAGTTAATAAATAGTAGAAAATAAAATAATATAGTATTTACGGTTACTATTCTAAGTCCTATGGATTATTACCTTCCTGTAATGTCCGAGTCCTATATAGGCTGAGTACAGCCGCCTACTATTCTCCTATTATATATCTCATTTTATTTCCCTTACACAACTTCATACAATCAGACGAATATGTCACTTTCATCTTTTAATGGTCATCGCAACATACCTGGCTCTTATGATTCTCTAATAAGTAACACCTAAGTGCTGTTTCAATCCAAAGGTACGAAAGACATACCAACTCACACCAACCATAAACCTTTACACCACGTAGTGATGTCCATCAAGTCCTAATCTCAAATCTAACCACCTTTATGCATAGAATCATTAAGAGTAAAATAAAGCTCAACCTTATACAATACTATGCTATAGAAATATACAAGTGGTGTAATATTGAAGCCTAACATTCCACCACATTACCCTCATCAAGCAATTGCGACTTAAGCCCCAACCTCTCTTTCCTCTCGACTTTCAAGAATTATTTTCCTTATCAGCCCTTGGTTATAGGATCCCGCCACAGATTCCTTTCGGACCTTACAATATCCCCAATGGAAATAACACTCAATATCAACAACTATTTGGGCCCTGCTGTATGACCAACATTCTATTTTTTTTTCTCTATCTCATCTTTTTTAAATAAAAAAAGCAGGTCCTTCTTTTATAAAACAAAAAATATGTAAAATAATATTAGTGACGCTAATGTTCTTTTAATACTAACTAACACATAATATTACAAATTACAAATTAAAAAGAAATAAAATAGATTCTAATCACTTATATGAGAGAATGTCAAATAAAGTCGTTCTCAATATTTACAATCAGGTAAATAAACTAAATGGTTTACATTAGCACAGCACATAAAAACATGTACATAACAACACACCTTTATTCCACCCACAACAAATTCATATTCGAATAGCTTCATCGTAATAATGATATCAAACAAAATTTGAATGCCACTAGATAAGAACCTCTACCGGTTTCGAGACTTTTCAATTACATTGTTAAGATAAGTTAACCCTACTAGTACAGCTCCATAAGGATGGATCAAAAATTTACATTAATATTAAGAAAAAAGGATCAAAGAATAACCCCGGATCCTCTTGAACAAAGATTTTAAAGTACTCCCTATCTACTGATGTTAATTACCTCTTCCGCTTTTACTTTCGAGTAAAAAAATACTCATCCATCCACCTTTTGGTCGCAAAACACCCTCAAACCAAAATTCAATTGAATTAAATTCTTTTACTAATTAGTTATTTTGAAAGATAATGTTTTATTCATTCAAATTCTTGATATTAGCTCATTTCCAAATATTAAAAACTTATTAAGTCTAATTATATTTAAAATTATAAAAAAAATCTTACATTATCAAATATTTTAGAAAAAAGAGAGTAAAAAAAACGACAAAATTTGACCCAAAAAAAACCCCATTATCCTCTGTTTCCCGTTGTCAGTCGACTGTACCAACATAATAATAATAAATAAAATAATAATAATCTAATCATAATAAAAGAATAATATTAAAAAAAAAAAAAAAAACCTCCATTTTTCCCCTATTTACATTCATCATCCAAAAAAAAAAAAAAAAAATAACGACCCCACACGACAAATTTTGAAGAAAAAAAAATTCTTTTTTGTTTCTTTAGTTACGGTTACTAATCATATCTAAAATCCTAATATTAGCTACATATATAATTAGCCAATTTTTATAATTAGCCAAATTTTATCTTGTTCCTTTATTCCCTTTTACTAAAAATATTGACAACATAACAAATTTATTTTTGCATTTTAAATATAGCTAGACTTAAATAATTTGAATATATTGTGATGAACTAATATTAAAAATTTGAAGAAATAAAATATTATCATTAAAACAAATAAAAGAATTAGCTAACTTGTAAAAGCAATCAATCTGCTTTGGTTGAAGGGTGTTTTTTGACCAAATGTGGATGAGGAGTATTTTAATCAAAGCAAATTGTAGGGTATTTTTAGACCAAAAGGTGGATAAAGGGTATTTTTGAACCTTTCCTAATCGATCAGGGATATTCTTGACCCTTTTCCGAACATTAAATAATACAAAATAGGTGACATTTGAAAGAAAACTCACTGAACTACAATATTCATATGTTATGGATCACCTAATTCATTACGTACTAAAAAATATGGTAGTATACAATGTTTGTCTTCTAGAGAGGCACACATTGATCATATGTAATTTTTTGATAAAACTTTTTGTGGGTGTTTGTGATGATTTAATAAATTATTTGTGTTAGTTCGAATGGATAATTATAGGTATTAATAAGTTCAAATAAGGCTTGGATCGTGAAATAGAGTTTTTCTCTATCCGAATTAACACCTAAAGCCAAAATTATGAACGTCCTAAATTTCACTTATTTAAAAATTACACTTGTCTCTAGTAATATGGTCATAATGATTAACTTTAAACATTATATGATACAAAATTGTGGCCAATTCCAAATAAACTCACTGATCCCTACAATTTTCATATTATGGATATGTAGTAATACATTGTTTGCCTTTCTATAGAGGCACCCATTTAATGCATGTAGTTGTTTAACCAAAATATTTTTGAGAACTGTTTGGATGCTTTTATAAATAGGGGTTATGTTTAGTCCGAATGGATAATTATAGGTATTAATAAGTTCAATGACGTATGGACCATAAAATAAAGTTTTTCTATACCCGAAATTAACACCTAAAGCCAAAATCATGAACGTTCAAAATTTCACTTATTTACAATTATACTTGTCTCTAGCAAAATGATCATAAAGATTCACTTTAAACATTAAATGATACAATATTGGTGGCATTCAAAATAAAATTCCTTGACCTAAAATTTTAATATGTCATGGCTCACCTAATTTATTATGTACTTCTCGAAAGGAACACATTGATTGCATGTAGGCTTTTTTCAATTTTTTTTGTAGATGTTTGCAATGATTTAATAAATTATGTGTTAGTTCGGATCGCTAATTCTAGGTATTAATATGTTCTAATGAGGCAAGGACCGTGAAATAGAGTGTTTCTATACTCGAAATAAATATCTATAGCCAAAATTATGAACGTTAAAAATTTAACTTATTTACACACCAGTCTCTAGTAAAACGATCATAATTATTTACTTTAAACATTAAATGATACGAAATTGGTGGAATTTGAAAGAAAACTTCTTGACCTAAAATTTTTATGTGTCATGGCTCACCTAATTCATTACGTACTAAATAATATGGTAATATACATTGTTTGCATTCTATTCTGCTTTAACACATTGGTTTGTATGTTAGTTGTTTTGACACCACCAAATTTTGTGGGTGTTTATTGTTGATGACTTAACTACATATGGTCATGTTAGTTTTGATTGGAAAGTTACAGGTATTGATAAGTTCAAATGAGGTATGAACCGTAAAATAGAGTTATTCTATGCCCGAAATTAACACTTAAAGCCAAAATTACTAATGTTCAAAATTTTACTTATTTACAATTACACTTGTCTCTAGTAAAATGGTCATATGATTTACTTTAAATGTTAAATGATACAAAATTGGTGAAATTCGAAAGAAAACTCACTAACATATAATATTCATATGTCATGGATTTGGTAGTACAAATTGTTTGCCTTCTACAGAGGCACACATTCATTGCATGTAGTGTTTTGACCAAAATTTTTTGTGTATGTATGTGATGATTTAATAAATTATGTGTGTTAGTTCGAATGGATAATTATAGGTATTAATAAGTTCAAATGAGATATAGACCGTGAAAAAGAATTTTTCTATACCCGAAATTATTATATAAATGCAAAATTATAAACGTTTAAAATTTCACTTATTAACAAATACATCAGTCTCTAGTAAAATTGTCATAATGATTAATTTTAAATATTAAATGTACAAAATTGATGGAATTTGAAATAAAACTCATTGGCATATGAATTTCATATGTCATGGATCGCCTAATTTATTATGTACTAAAAATACTGTTAGTATACATTGTTTGTCTTCTACAGAGGCACATATTGATTGCATGTAGTTTTTGGACCTAAATTTTTTGTGAGTGTTTGTGATGATTTAATAAATTATATATGTTAGTTTACATGAATAATTCTAGGTATTAATAAGTTCAAATGAGGCATGGACCGTGAAATAAAGTTCAAATGAGGTATGGACCGTGAAATAAAATTTTTCTATACCAAATTTACATCTAAGTCCAAATTTATGATCGTTTTTTCAAAATTTTCCTATATTTATTCACGTTACAACTAGTCCGCAGTAAAATTGTCCTTCTTTACTCTTAAAAAAACATAACTTAAACAAAATTAGGGAATGTTTAAATAAAGTTTCCTTCGGCTTACTAATCATAGTAATAATGGCTAACCTAATTCATTACGTATGAAAATAGTAGCATAAATTGTTTTGCTTATGGAGAAACACACATGATGCATTCAGTTTTTGACCAACATTTTTTGTGGCTGTTTGTGATGATTTAATAAATACTGTTTTGTAGTAACAAATGAATATTATAGGTATTAATAAGTTTTTAATGAGTTATAGATCAATGAAATAAGTATTTTTCTATACCCGAAATAGCATCTAAAGTCCAAAATTAATGACCGTCCAAAATTTTCATTATTTACAATTAACTGTCCTCTAGAAATGATACTGGGTTGAACATTTAAATGCATACAAAATGGGTTACATTTGAAACAAAACTCCTTGACCTACAATTTTTATACGTCATGCAGTGGCGGAGCTAGTATTTGTCTAAGGGGTGTCAAAATATAAAGAAATGAAATCATGTAGAAGCCAAGGAGTGTAATTGTGTAATATCGATATACACAAAAAACTATTTGAATTCATGAACAAACACCGTAATTTTCCATGAAGGGGTGTCGGTCGGCACCCCTTCACTATATGTGGCTCCGCCAATGACGTCATGGCTCACCTAATTCATTACATACTGAAAATTGTGGTAGTATAAATTGTTTGCCTTCTACAGAAGCACAAATTCATTACATGTAGTTTTTGGACCAAATTTTTTTGTGAGTGTTTGTGATGATTTAATAATTTATGTTGGAACGACTCATTTGAGTTTTAAAACTTTTTTCTTCATAAAATACTTTAGATAGATTCTAAATAGGTATTTGAACTGTCCGTAACTAGAGTAAAATGCACATTACCCCCCCCTCAACCATATGCCGAAATTCTGTAGACCACACTTAATACTATATATAAGGTCCTATTCCCTACCCCTTGACATATTTTATAAAGTAATTTCTACCTCTTTCGGCTTAACGCGGCACTAGCTAGAAAAATCAACCAGTGTTTTCCCACGAAGATGTGCAACGTAGGACAAAAGGGTTAGAAAATTATTAATAAAATAAGTTCAGGGAGTAATAAGATTTTAGTATAGTATAAGTGTGTCTCTAAGATTTCGGGCATAGGTGGAGGGGCTACTTGTGCATTATCCCTAACTAGAATTATAAAATTAGTAGGGTAGTTTACTAATTTATATAGTTGGTGGTTAAAGAAAATAACATTAAAATTAATAGTTACTAATCTAGCTTAAGGACCATTGAGTATATTTTTGTCATTCTTAAGGTTTGTCTATAATAGCTACTAATCTAGAATTTCAACAATATTGTTCGAGAATATGTATGATTGGGTGTATAAATCAATGGTGGTTACTTGATCATTTCCATCTTTGCATCAAATGAGTTAATTATCCTGTATGATTATTTGATGTTTAAGGATCATATTTTTATAGCTTAAGCTCAAGGAAATATTTTGTTGTGAGGATGCAATCTTGATGAGATCTATGATGGTTTATGCATTATGAGTGTGTGGTGGTTGGTTCATGTCCACTCCTAGTTGTAGCCAATATTGATTTAGGATTGTATCATGGTTATGTTAGGAGATATTTGCCTTAAGGGTTGTGTTAAGGTCTGGTTGGAGAATCGGTCAGTTGAAGAGTCTACTTGTGAATAAATTTATTGTTATTTGAGCTTACATACAAAAAAAATTATCATTAATGTATTGAGATGACCCTATTTGAAGCATTGTATGGGAGGAGGTGAAGATCTCCAGTTGGTTGATTTGATGCTTTTGAGATGAAACATTGGGTACAAATATTTTGTAGTAATCGTTGAGATAACTATACTTTTCTTACCGTCACATTCTTTTGATCATTCGAGGACGAACGATGGATAAATTGGTATGTATTGTAATGACCCATTTGGTCTTTTTGAGTTCTTAAACTTTTTACTTCATAAAATACTTTCGATAGATTCAAAATAGGTAGTTGAACTATTTGTTACTACAATAAATAAAATAATCGGGTTAGGTTTAATAATTTTTAATCTAGTTTTGTTGATTTAATGAAAATAATGTTAAAATTAATAGTTACTAATCTAGTTTAAGAACCATTGAGTCTACTTTTGTCATTCTTAAGGTTTGTCTATAATAGCTACTAATCTAGCATTTGAACAATATTGTTCGAGAATATGAATGCTTAGGTGTACAACTCAATGGTGGTTACTTGGTCATTTCTATCTTTGCATTAAATGAGTTAATTTTCTTGGATGATTATTTGAAGTTTAAAGATCATATTTTTATAGCTTAAGTTCGAGAAAATAATTTGTTGTGAGTGTAATCTTGATAAGAGTCTATGATATTTATGCATTATGAGTTTGGGGGGTTTGTGTGGTTGGTTCTTTCACTCCTAGTTGTAAGCCAATATTGAGTTTAGGATTGTATCCATTGTTTATGTTAGGAGATATGTCCTTCCTGGGTTGTCGTTAAGGTCTAGTAGTTGGAGAATCGCGCAGTTGAAGAGTCCTACTTGTGAATAATTTTTGTTGGTTATTTGAGCTTGCATACAACAATAATTTTATTAGCGTATTTAGATTACACCTTTTTTGAGTATTGTATGGGAGGAGGTGAAGATCTCCGGTTGGTTGGTTTGATACTTTTGAGATGAGACATTGGGTACAAATATTTTGGAATAATCGTTGAGAAAACTATCATTTTCGTACCTTCACCTACTTTTGATCATTCAGGGCAAAGATGGGTAATGTGATATCTATTGTAACGACTCGGTCGTTTTGAGTTCTAAAATTTTTTATTTCATAAAATACTTTCGATAGATTCTAAATAGGTATTTGAACTATTTGCAACACCAATTATAAAATTTATAGGATAGTTTTAATAATTTATGTAGTTGATGGTTAAAGAAAATAACATTAAAATTATAGTGGATCACTTTTACTATTTTTATAATTAATTAGGTATAAAACTAGAGTAATAAAGATCAAGTTAGATTAAATGGAGGTTATTATTATTTCTATCACGAATAAATCATGTGCGGCGGAACTATTGCACGAGAAACTCAAGATTGACGTTGGCAGAATCTGATAAAAACTTTTCAAGGTAAAGCTTAATCAAGCTTCAATATTGCTTTTACATATAAACGGTTGGGGGGAGGGGAGGGGATTTATATTATTTTAATATGTTGGTTAGACTTTAATGCTTCTTATACAATCTTATTTCATTATACAAGGAAGAGACACTGAATTGGTAATTAACTCTCGCATCCATGTGTTTGTTTATTTAAAAGTTTAGATCATACTAGTAAGAAAGTTAATATTACATTTTTGTGAAATTAAATACTATTTAAAATGCTTTGTGATTAGAAGATTGTGACCAACCATTAATGACCAACAACTAAGATGTTGGCTGAAATTATTAATCACATTAGATTTCTAAAAATTATAATTTGGATATAGTTTTAATAAATGCTAGCGTGCCACTAATTTCAGTAACTCAGTGGCTTGCATATAATTTTTCTTGTAGTATTATTTTATTATCATACACTAAAATAAGTTTTAGCGTATTGAGATAGGTACTTAAATTTCAGGTGTAACGAATTGTTTAAATTCCATTAAAGATATGTTAATTGAAGGAATTAAAAGACTTAAAACCCGAGTTTTCAAACTTTCAGGAATTTTTATAATAGAAGTAGGTGAGTTTATGGGCTTAGGCTATATATAGAATAATATGAGTGTTAATAGAATCGTTAACTTACAAACTACGCATATATACTTGATAGATGGGAAAGGATCGGATGAATTGAGGAAAGGAAAAGTATTGGAGAAGTAGCTTGCTTGACTTCGTGTCATTGGTGAAGGTAGATTATGGTTTATTCTATTTGATGGATAAACTCTTAATAGCAATTGATAAGCATTGAATGATAATGTGAAGTTCTCTATGTACTTGATTATGTGATTGTGTATCTTGAATGTATGGTTTGTGATTGGTCTAAAATCTTGAGACCGTGAAATTTATGATCGTGAACCCTTCTCTATCAAAGTGATGCTTTGAATAAAGAAAGCTTGATGAAATATAGTTGATGAATTCAAAGTAGTGATAATAATTAATAAATTAATGATATAATTGAATCATAGTGTCACGTTTCAACACGGTATTCTTGGATCGGAGTGTCACGTTTCGACATGGTATTCTTAGATCTGAGTGTCATGTTCTGAGACGGTATTCTTGGATCGAAGTGTCATGTTTCGACACGTTATTATTGGATCGGAGTGTCACGTTCCGAAATGCTAGCATGAAAAGAAAAAGTTATTGAATTAACTTAACATACTCAATCTCAAAGAACCCATTTCCCAAATGAGCGTGGTGTGGAGGCATGAGTCCTATATGTGTACTGGATATTGTGAGTGATTGTGTATTGACTTCTGTTCTCACTTGTTCATGTTGTTTGTTGCTTGCTACCGGTTAAGTGTCATAGTTGATTTTATAGTATTATTCATTTTATATTGTTTTCTATTTTGGATTGACCGATGATACCTACTCAGTACATATTGCCTCATACTGAGCACTACTTGTGTTTACTTTTATGGAGTGCAGTGAGTGTACCAACGAGTTAGACTAGCCTTCATCTCTAGCCAGTCTCAAGCATACCAGGTTCCAGATTGAGCGACTCATTCAAGCACGTGTTGGAATCCGCTCGATCAGAACTTGATGTCCTTAATTTTCTAACATAACCGTATTTAGCTTTAATTATTTTGAATGTCTTTAATAAATACTCTTAAACACTTAGTATTTGAAATTAGATCTCCTTAGTGCGATGACTTTCAGATTTTGGGAATGACATATAGTACATTATAAGGGATTTATGTTTATTATATTAATGAGATTTAAGCTTTCACATTATGGTTAGTAATTTGTAAAGTGAATGATTAATATATTTTGGGGTTGAATTCATTGGTTTGCCCATCCAGGAGGTTAAGTGTGGGTGCTACTCACGACTTTATTTGGGTCGTGACATATGTGTGTTAGTTCGAATGGATAATTCTAGGTATTAATTAGTTCAAATACGGTATGGAATGCGAAATATAATTTTTCTATACCCAAAATCTACATCTAAAGCAAAAATTATGAACGTTCAAAATTTACTTAATTACAATTACACTAGTCTCTAGTAAAATGATCATAACGATTAACTTTAAACATTAAATGATACAAACTGGAGACATTTGAAAGAAAACTCAATGACCTACAATTTTTACATGTCAGTATACATTGTTTGCCTTCTAGAGAGGAACCCATTGATTGATTTCGTTTTTTGACCAAAAGTTATTGTGGATGTTTAAGATGATTAATAAATCATGCGTGTTAGTTCAAATGGATAATTCTAGGTATTAATAAGTTCACATGAGGTATGAATTGTGAAATAGAGTTTTTCTATACGTGAAATTAACATCTAAAGCCAAAATTATGAATGTTCGAAATTTCACTTATTTATAATAACACTAGTCTCTAGTCAAATGATCATAACGATTTACTTTAAACATTAAATGATACGAAATTGGTGGAATTTAAAAAAAAAGTCATTGATCTATAATTTTCAGATGTCATGGCTCACCTAATTAATTACATACTAAAATGTATAGTAGTATACATTGTTTGCCTTTTAGAGAGGCACACATTAATTGTCTGTAGTTTTTTAACAAAAATTTTTTGTAGGTATTTGTGATAATTTAATTAATTATATGTGTTAGTCTGTATAGATAATTATAGGTTTTAATAAGTTCAAATGAGGTATGGACCGTTAAAAATATTTTTATGTACCTGAAAATAACATATAAAGATAAAAGTATGAACTTTTGAAATTTCACTTAATTACAATTACATTAGTCTCTAGTAATATGATCATAATTATTTACTTTAAACATTAAAAGATACAAAATTGGTGGCATTTGAAAGAGAACTCATTGACCTACAATTTTTATATGTCATGGCTCACCTAATTCATTACGTACTAAAATAAATATTGTATTCTACATTGTTTGCCTTCTAGAGAGGCACACATTGATTGCATGAAGTTTTTTGACAAAAAATTATTGTGTTTGTGATGAATTAATAAACTATGTATGTTAGTTCAAATGAATTATTATAGGTATTGATAAGTTCAAATGAGGTATGAACCGTGAAATAGAGTTTTTCTATATCCAAAATTAACATCAAAAGTAAAAATTATGAATGATCGAAATTTAATTTATTTACAGTTACACTACGCCCTAGTAAAATGGTCACAATTATTTTCCTTAAAATTAAATGATACAAAATTGTTGCCATTTTAAAGAAAAATCATTGACCTACAATTTTTATATTTCATGGCTAACCTAAATAATTACGTATTGAAATATGTTGTTGAGTACATTGTTTGCATTCGAAAGAGGCACACATTGATTGTATATATTTTTTGAACAATTTTTTTTGTATATTTATGATGATTTAATAAATTATGTGTTAGTTCAAATTGATAAGTATAGGTATTAAAAAGTTCTAATGGGCTATGGACCGTGAAATAGAGTTGTCTCTAGTGAAATTGTCAGGGGTTGGTGCTCTGTGCCACCCCTTATTTGTACTTCAGGGGTTGGTGCTCTGTGCCACTCATAGCCCAGGGTTGCTTATCTCATCCAGTTTGCCTCCGATTGCTCCATTTGAGTTCATTTAAAGTGAACCTTCATTCTTTTTTTGGTTCTAAGTAATCTAAGCTACTTCTTAACACCTAAAATCAGTCCTAACATGATCATAATTACTTCAAAATTTCACTTTTTTACAATTACACTTGTCTCTAGTGAAATTGTCATAATTGTTTACTTTAAACATTAAATGATATAAAATTGGTGGCATTTAAAAGAACACTCATTGATCTACAGTTTTATATGTCATGACACACCTAATTCATTACAGACTAAAGGATATGGTAATATACATTGTTTTCCTTCTAGAGAGGCACACATTGATTATATGTAGTTTGTTGACCAAAATTTTTTGTGGGTGTTTATGATGATTTAATAAATTATGTGTGTTAGTTCAAATAGAAAATTATAGATATTAAGAAGTTCAAATGAGGTATTGCCCGTGAAATATAGTTTTCTATATCAAAAATTAATACCTAAAGCTGAAATTATAAACGTTCCAAATTTCACATATTTATAATTATACTAAATCTACTAGTAAAATAGTCACAGTTAATTTACTTACCATGCTCACGATTCTTCGGTGAGGTAGGTTATGGTTTTTTACACTATTCGTAGTAAACTCTTAATATCGATGATATTTTGTTGAGGTAGTAGTATTAGTCTTCTAGATGCTTAAATTGCTGTATGCATGATGTTATCTTACATATATATATATGTTTGTGTAAAATAAGCATGAATGAGCTAAATTGAATCTTAAATCTTTAAGAAACCCTATCTACTTTGTTAATGATGATGCCTTGTAGAAAAAGAAGGCTTAATGACGAAAGTATTGGAAGAATAGGGATCGGTTTGCCCACGTTCTGGTACCGAGGATAGAAGTATGAGGATCGGATTGTCACGTTCCCTACAACCAGGATAGTAGAATGGATCGGTTGCCACGTTCCGGTAACAATGATAGAATATGAGGAATCGTAGTGGTTCACGTTCCGACTGCCCAGGATAGTATATGGATCGGTTGCCCCCCGTTCCGGTACCAGGATAGAATTGAGGATTCGGAGTGTCACGTTCCACACCAGATAGTATATGGATCGTGTGCCGACGTTCCGTTACTAGGTAGAATGAGGGTAGCGACTTGTCACTTACGCGCACGAGAGTAAATAAATATAATTAATCTTGACAAGATACTATATCTCAATCTAAGAACATGTTCCCAAACCGAGTATGATGAGGAGGCGTAGTCCTCATTGATGTCTTGGTGTTTTGTAAACCACGGACTATGGTAATTGTACATGCTGCATGCTAAGGATATATGGATTTTAGATGTGTTACTTTGATATGTAAACTGGTTTTTCTATTTTGAGTTGGCGATGATTACCTCTCCGTCTTGTGGGTTTTTTTTTTTTGGGGTGGTTTGTACTGACCCCCTACTGTTTATGTTTTTTCCTTTTGTTTATTTTGGGATTTGGGTGCAGCAAACGTGCCGTTCAGTCTTCGACTCAACAATATTTTAAGCCAGTCTTCGTCACACCGGATCTTCAGGGTGGAGCTAACAGCTTCTAGCTTGGACTGGATCTCCCTTCCTCAGGTCTTGATGCCTTGAGTTTTCGGCATAGACTAGTCTTTTATTTGTTTAAGCTTCTTAGAATACTCTTAGTTTAGTAAATTGCTCATAGATGTTCGTGTGTGATGACTTCCAGAGTTTTGGGGATTAAAGATGTTTGAATTTTAAGAAGTTATGAATTGTCTTTATTTATGAGTTAAGTCCTTCCGCATTGCTTTATGTTTGTTAGAAATTGAAATGAAATGTCAGATTGGTTGGTTCGCTCACATAGGAGGTAAATGTGGGTGCAGTCGCGCTCGGTTTTGGTCGTGACAAACGTGTATCAGAGCATTAGGTTCGTTGGTCTCATCACGCAAGAAACAGGTCTCGTAGGGTCTTAAAGAACGGTAGTGGGACACCTTTAAATTTTTCTTAGAGGCATAAGACTGTTAGGAATTTCATTTCTTGTCTTTCTTTCTTTCGTGCTATTACTTGGAGTCCAATTGGTATCTAGGTGATACAAATTGGTATCCTGACGCATCCTTCAACTCCTATTTCTGCAGATGGTCGAATAGAGCAAACGACTACACCCCATCAACATCAGCGAAGACAGTATGCAAATCTGACCAGCCACTGGGTCTGTAGCTTCGGAGTGCTACAGTGGCAAGAGCCGCGGTAAGAGGTCCGTGGGAGGACGTCCTCTAGAGGGAAGGCGAGCACCTAGCCCATTTGGTGCTTAGGGCGGTGACTCCTCCACCGACTGAGGAAGGTAGTAATGGAGAAGGGGAGGATGGGGAAATGACAAGTATGCAGAACGAGTAAAATGCCAACGCATCCAACCTACCCCAGAGATGATCAATCAGGTGCTCGCTTATCTTAGTGGTTTGTCCCTGATCGAGGGTCAGGCACCCCCAATGTTTTCCGCACAACACCTCCCTCCGGTTTCAAGGTACACATGAAGCCGACTATGGCCCCTCGTATGGATTCCTCATTGGACATCGGCCAACGTTTCCTCGACGCCTGACTACTGGGCCTATACTGACAACTCAAATGATCAGCAATGCACTTTTCAGTAAGTTCTTGAAATTGGAAACCTCCAGTCTTCAAGGGTGCAGAATCGGAGGAGCTTACGATTTCTTGTTGACTGTCATGCGGCTACTACACACGATGGGTATATGTAAAAACGATTTGTTGTTGCGTTCGTGAGTTTATCAGTTCAAGGGAACGCCAAAATTGGTGGCGGTCGCCATGTTGAATTCAACCAACAGTGGCCCACCTATGACTTTGGGCCTCATTCTCTAGTTTGTTTATGGAAAGTATATCCCCCGTACGTTGAGGATAGGAAAGGGTGAGTTTTTTGAGCCGTAGAGCAAGGTAGGATGTCCGTTCAATGCATTGAGGCTAAGTTTCGTGCACTAACTATCCAGATAATGGCCACCCAACTAGTTTCAGTCCACAATAGGCGATTCGCCGTTTTGTGAAGGGGTTGAGATCAGAGTGTGCGACTTTCAGCCTTACAGTAGCGACTACGGCAAAATCCTTCGCAAGAAGTGGTAGATTTCGTGGTAAGAGGTTGAAGGAGTGAAGCCAGATGAATTCACACCAGGGCATCGACAGCAAAGAGGTTTTTCGAAAGGAGGTGAGTTTACTGGTTCTTACTCTAGATGACATGGGTTCCTGAGGTACCAGTTCGACCCATTTCAGTCTTCACTAACAGACGTAGGTGGGGGTCACCTCCAGACCGGTAAGGGGGGGGCCGATTGTGGGTGCGTTCGGCGGGGTACTGGGACCAACATTTCTCTGAGATACTATGCGTGAATCCTAGAGAAATGTTCTGGGTGTGGGAGACTGGGCTATCAAGAGGTATTTGTCCAAAACAGAGCGATTAGACCCCCCAACAGTTAGAGGTAGAGGTTGTCATTGGCAAGGCCTTTAGTTATCCGGAGGACGAGGTGGTCGAAGGGTACTGGTGGTCACCAAAATTTGCCGGGTGATGGGCAAACTGGAGCCAACTACAATCACAAAACATTTGTAGGGGCAACGACAACACCGAAAGGGCCCATTGTTATGGGGCTTTCCCTGGGAGATCAAGCGGAAACATCTGATTCTGTCATCACCAAGGTAATCTTCTGGTTTTGTGTGTATTGCATGGCTTCTGTATTGTTTGATCCTGGATCCCATTTTCTTATTTATCTTCCTCATTTGCTAATGGCTAAATTTACATTTGCTGAATTACTTGATCCGCCTATTCTGTTCTACTTCTACTTTCTAACCTTCCGTTGGTGAGTTCTGTGTAGTTTGAAATGTATAGAGGTTCCTTGTTTTGGTTGACTTTGTGGGGAAGTAACACCTTATGTAAGATTTGGTTATCTATAGAGATTGTTGATTTTGATGTATTCTGGGTATGAGGGGACTTGGGCCTTTCCTCCGCATTTGCGATCTTGGGATTGTAATGTAAAAACGGTGACGTTAGCCCAGCCTGGGACAGATCCGTTGTGTGGGAGGGTGACTACACTCCAATCCGGTGCGTAATATCTCCTTTCTTCCGTGCTAGAAAATGGTTAGTAAAGGGTGTTTATCTTTCTTGGGCACATCTCAAGGATGACAACTACCGCTAATTACCTCTTCGATTAGTCGGTTTTCGGTTGGTCGTGAGTTTTTCTTGGATGTGTTCCCCAGATCTTCCCGGGTATGCCCCAGATATGGATATTTACTTTTCTGTATTGATCTGAACCGGGTACTCGCCCCATTTTCTATACCCCCTTATGGAATGGCTCCCCGCGGAGTTAAGAGAGTAAAAAAGAAGCCCACTTCAAGATTGTTGAGCAAAGGCTTCATTAGACCAATTGCATCTCCTTGGGGTGCTCCGGTTTTGTTGTTGTAACGAGAAAGATGTGGAATTTTTCCGGATGTGCATAGACTACCTAATATAACCGGCAGTTTAACAAGTGACCATAAAGAACAGTATCCTCTCCTCGCATTGATGACTTGTTCGATTAGGTGCAAAGGGCTTTTGTCTCTCTAAGATTGACTTGAGATTCCGTGTGGGGTTTAGTTCTATGGGTCATTTGAAAATACGGGCACCAGTGTGTCCGAAAATCTGCTTTAGGACCATGTTTTTGGGCATTAAACGTATTTGTAGTGATGTCCTTTGGTCTTACGAATGCCCCTGCTTTGCTTGCGTTCAGGTGTTGATGAACGGGATTTTCAAAGCCTATTTTATCTCTTTTTGTGATCGTATTTATTGATGATATACTGATATACTCCAAGAGTACGAAGGCACATAGTAGCATTTTATGAATGTTATTGGAAACGTTTGAGGGAGAAAAGCTTTATGCCAAGTTCTCTAAGTGTGAGTTTTTGGCTAGATGCAGTGCCTTCTTGTGTGCACGTGGGTTTCTAAGTATGTGTAGTGTGGATCCTTCAAGATCGAAGTAGTGAAGAATTGGGTAAGACCTACTAATGTGTCAGAAATAGACTTCGTTTGGGTTATCTGCTACTACCGCCAGGCCGATTTGTCAGGGATTCTCTTCTATTGCTTCCCAACTGACGAACTTGACTACATATGTTCCATTTGTATGTCGGGGATGAGTTGCGAGGAAAGCTTTCAGAATCTCACGACCTCTGTTGGGATTCTGGCAAACCAATTCTCACCTTGCCCCAGTGGAAGGTCAGACTTCCATTGTCTATTGTGAGCATCCTATGCGGGTTTGGGTGCGGTGCTATGCAAGAGAAGAATGTGATTGCCTTATGCTTCAAACAATTAAAGGTCATGAACGTAACTATCCGACCCATGATTTAGAGTTTGGCTGCAGTGGTGTGTGCTTAAGCAATGGAGACACTATTTATATGGGGTTAAGTGTGATGTCTATACGGATCATCGTATTTACAGTATGTCTCACTCAGAGAGCTTTGAATTTAACAGAGGAGATGTATGGAACTACTGAAGGACTCCGACATCACTAGTTTTGTATCATCCGGGGAAGCGAATGTTGTAGCGGATGCTCTTAAAAGTTAGAAAGCGGGAAGCCTGGGAATCTCGCTCACTTGCAGCTTCTAGACCCCCATTTGCTTAGGGAGGTTCAGATCTTGCCTAACGACCTTATGAGATTAGAGTAACATGAGAAGGGAGATTTTTTTAGGGCTTGTGTGGAGGCAAGGATCTTCTTTTCTTGACAAGATCAAGGGCAACATGTTGAATGACGAGAAACTAAGCCGAATCCGAGATAGGTGTTGCAAGGAGAGGCTAAAGAAGCGACAATCGCTGAGGACGGTGGTTTTTTGAGGATTAAGGGCAGGGTAAATGTGTACCCCGCGGTCGATGATTTTTGATCAACACTATTCTGACGAGGCTCATAGTTCAGGTTAATTCGATACCTCCGGTGCAACCAAGATTTACCGTGAGACCCTAAAGCAACACTTTTGGTGGAGAAGATGAAGCGTGATATTGTTGTGATTTTATTGACAAATGTCCAAATTGTCAACCAGTAAAAGGTATGAACACCAAGGCCCGGAGGAACACTTCGCGAAGCCCATTCCGGAATGGAACTGGAGGAATCGCATGGACTTCGTGGTTGGTCTTCCAAAGACATTGGCAAGTATGACTCCTTTTGGGGTGATTGTTGATAGGTTAACTCAGTCTTACTCATTCATTCCGGTTAAGGGACTTACATGCAGATAAGTTAGCCCTCAACCTTACATCTCAGAAGTTGTTCGATTGGCATGGAGTTGCAACTATCCCATCATATCAGATAGAGGTACTGCAGTTTACCTTCTAGTTTTGGAAAACTATTGTCATGCAGAATTGGGTACTAGGTTGGACCTTAGTACCACCCACGGCGCCATCGCGTTCCATCTCCTTACCTCCGGTCCAGCTTCTGAGCGGACTATTCAAGTGTTTGAGAACATGCCTTCGCGCATGTGTGATATAATTCGGTGGCCATTGGAAACTTCTTACCCCTTAGGCGTAGTTTTTCATACATAATAACTATCACTCACGCATTGATACTGGCTCCCATTTGAGCACTGTATGGTAGGAGATGTAGTCTCCCATTGGTTGGTTGATGCATTCGACGTTATACCCTTGGGGTCTGATCTTTTGAGGGATTCATAAAAACGTGAAATCTAATTCAAGAAAGCTTTCTAGCGCGCAAAGTAGACAAGGATATGCAGTGAAAGGGTAGAGACTTAGAGTTCATGTAGGGTGAACAAGTCTTGTTTGAAAGTTTCACCAATAAAGGGGTGATGGCGGTTTGGTAAAGAGGCAAGCTAAGCCCAAGATACTTGTCCCTTTTTGAAGTCGCTTAAACGATAGGGGCGGTGCTTAATGAGTTAGCCTTGTCCTCCAGGCTGTCCGGATCCATCCGGTGTTCCAGTGTGTCGATGTTTGAAAGGAACCATGGGGATGAAACTACATTATCCGTTGGGATTTCAGTTTTTGCCTTGATGAGAATTTGTCTTATGATGAGAACCTGTTTAGCTATTTTAGATAGAGAGTTCGCAAGTTGAGTTCAAGAGAGATTGCTCCATCAAGGTGCAATGGAATATCGACCGGTTTTAAGAAGCCACTGGGAGAAGGAGCAGATTGCGAGAAGATACCCAATCTGTTTTAAAAGATAGGTAATTCTTTTCCCCTTGTTTTCCTTCTTGTGATCGCTCGGCGGACAACGATGGTTAACTTGGTATTATTGTAACGACCTGTTTAGTAGGAGTCGTTTTGAGCAACATATTTTTATTCCTGAAAAACTGGCAGAGGTGAGGAGGCCACGACTTACCGCAAGGGCACGGACGGACCGTCGTGGATGGTGTCGTTTCAAACACTTAGAAATCTAAATTGGGTAACGAAATCGACTCTCTGACGTCGTCACGGCGCAGACGACGAAAATGGCAAGGTAACGGATGACCCGTCACAGGCGTGGACGGACTTACATAGAGTCTTTTGATGGGAAATTGTCTCTGAACGGTGCGACGGACATGCAGGACGGACCTTCGTAGTCACGACGGCCCGTCACGGGTAACGCAATCCCAGTTCGGGTCGTATTTCTTTACACGTTTAAAGGGACGTTTTTTGACTTATTTCCTCCTGCTTTAATATAAATGTAGAAGGGTTAATGTTTATCAGTCTAATTACTTGGGGGTTAAAGAGGTAACCTTGACTTTAATTAAGTGGATTCTTAGTGCCATCTTTAAAACTTAATTCTATAATAATTAGGGTAAAAGAAAGAGGTTTTGAATAAAGAAAAATAGAAGAACAGTCAAGAGAGAGAGAGAATCATCAAGATAGGAACAAAGAGACAACAATAAATTGAGGAATGTGCTTGCTTGATCCGATTCTTTCGGTGAGGTATGTTTATGGTTTTTACACTATTCGTAGTAACTCTTAATAGCGAATGATATGTGTTGATAGTATTATTAAGTCTTCTATATGCTCTAATTACGTGTGTATTCATGATGTGATCTTCTATATATATATAGATGTTTGGTTGATAAAATAACAGGATGAAGCTATTGAATCTTTAATCTTGAAGAAACCCTAATCTACTTTGTAATGATGATGCCATTGTATAAAAGAAGGCTTAATGAACGAAAGTAGTTGAGAATAGGGGATCGGGTCCACGTTCGGGTACGCGAGGATATAATATGAGGATCGAGTGTCAACGTTCTGACACCAGGATAGTAATGGTATCGGGTGCCACGTTACGGTACCATGATAGAATATAGGATCGGAGTGTTCATTTCCGACACCCAGGATATTATATGATCGGTGCCACGTTCCGTACCCAGGATAGAATATGATGATCGGAGTGTCACTTTCCGACACCAAGGATAGGTATATGGATCGGTGTCCAGGTTCGTACAGGATAGAATGAAGGATCGGACGTGGTCACGTACCGACCAAGTAATACTAATATTAATCTTGAAAGATACTAAGATACTCAATCAAAGAACATTTTTTTCCCAAACGAGTATGATGAGGAGGCTTGAGTCCCTCATGATGTGCTTGTGTTGTAACCAAGGGACTATGGTAATTGTAAATGCGCATGCTAAAGGATATAGTTGATTTTATTGCATGTTACTACTTGTATTTACTGTTTTCTATTTTGAGTTGGCCGCTGATACCTACTCATAACTTGTGGTTGTAATGACCCCCTACTTTTATATGTTTTCTCTTTTGTTATTTGTGGAGGTCAGCAAACTTGCCTTCATCTTCGACTCAACAGTATTTCAAGGCCATTCTTTCGTCACACCGGATCTTCAGGGTGAGCTAACGCTTCTAGCTTGGACTGGATCGCCTTCCATGTTCTTGATGCCTTGAAGTTTCGGCATAGACTAGCTTTTATTTTGTTTTAGCTTCTTAGAATACTCTTAGTTATGTAAATTTGATCATAGATGTTTTGTGTTGATTACTTCCCGATTTTGGGGAATTAATATATGTGAATTTAGAAGTTATTGAATTGTCTTTATTTAATATGAGTTTAAGTCTTTTCCATTGCTTAATGTTTGTTATTTAAATTGAAATGATAAGGTTCAGATTGGTTGGTTCGCTCACTGATAGGAGGGTAAATGTTTGGTGCCAGTCGCGTCCGCGGTTTTTTGGTCGTGACAAAAGATCTAAAGTAGTCAATTACTCTGCTAGATAGAGAGACATAGACATCTACTAAGGCATTCAAAATGCTGTTAAGTTCATCACAATTGTTTGCTTCTTCTTACTTCTTGCGTTATAGTGACAGGAATTTGCTTTGTATAAAGATTTAATGTGGTACATGTGTTCAAACTAGGTGGTGTCGAAGGGTTTGCCATATTCCGGTGATGTAACCTTCTTATTCTTTGTGTAACTAACTGTTTTAAAAAGGGTCTAAATTTTGTTCATCTGTGATAAATTTATGGTGTGATTTTAATGTTTGAATTAACACTTTTCAGAACCGTCATAAGTAAGTTACAAGGTGACACTAAGAATAAGGTGGTTCCATTACCAAAATTTCCAGCCCTAGCACAATCTTTTGAACCCATGAACCTCATAAACTATGTATATGGAGCAAAACTCTCTTCACTATAATCAAGAAGTATACAGTGTTGAACCCAACATCATCCGCAGAATGTATAGTTTGCATGTTTAGGCAAAGAATTGACTATGTTAGGTCTTAAAAAGAAACATGCTAGCACTTGAGTGTAGCTTATTTATCTCAATTTGTGGCAGCATTTAAGCGTCACAATTCAAGAATATTATACTTATTAAAAGTAATGCAGTGATTTCAACTGGATGAATAAAAAAGAGTCGTACTAATAAATTAGTTGCAAATTATTTGAATCAAGACCCACAAATCTTAATTATGAATATGTCTAATCCAAATACTTCAATTAGCCATAAAAATATCCAATATATTATTGTGCAAACAACCTTTCTTGACATAATTTAGGAATGAGTTTTATAAGAACACGTTACAACATCGATCATCTCTTTGTTGGAATTGTATTCAAGAAGATGTATTTTGGATGTTTTTCATGCTCGATGGAATCGCTACAATTAATAGTAAGAAAATGCTTTCTTCTATGAAGAAGAAAATTTCCCCTTCCTATAACGTGTTGTTATTTTTCTTATTTAATCATTAGCTTCTACTCTTATTACATTGCTATATGTATCAAATAAACTATCTCATCTTTAATTACATTAGAGTTTGTAGAAACAAATTAATTGTGAAACAGCCAAATGAGACAAGAGTATTTATATGTAATTATGATTTATAGACATAAAAAATTACTACTTTTTTATAGGTATACACCATAAATCGAGAAGGATCTAATATAGCCACATCTTATGGAAGGAATACATATATATTGAGTTTTGACACAATTTTTATAAAACACTTTTCTCATTGGACAAAAAAGTCTTGATATGTAGGCAACTATTAAAATGTGGGAACTAGAATCTTTTACAAAAGAAGAAAGAAATATGAAGACTGGAATATTTTACAATCATGGCGTCGACAATCACATTATATGTTTTTATATATTAAAAAGTATTTTAAATTTGAACACTTCAGATATTATGTGAATTTGAATTCTTTTTCTTTCTTTTGTACTCATTTTGTACTTAAACTCTCATAGATTAAATTCAAACAAATTAGAATGAGAAATGGACATAAACAATCATTGAGGACATAAATTGGTGAACCAAAAACATAATATGAGTCTGAAGTCTCGGATTCATCACAAACTTTTTTGGAGAATTCTTAGTTTTTTTTTGATGCGATCAGATATAACGGGTGTCACATCGCTATTTTCCTGGAATTAAATCCTCCCATTGTGGGTGTTTTCCGTCATGAACGGAGAAGCTAACAGTGGATAGGGTCGTCTATAGGGGGGGTAAAATAACAATTTAAATGTGATCTTAAGAATGTATTATTCTATGAAGCTCATTTTTGCAGAGAAAAAAGTGATTTTGTTCACTATTCTACTAAGTTCTTCAGCAAAGATAACTAATTCATTCCCCTACCTTATTATTGTGATTCTTTGGCCTTAAAATCCTTGTTGGGTGACCATAGAGAGAGTTTGACTTGAATTAATGGTGGAAAACCCTAGTTTTTGTAAAGACAATCATAGAAATCACATTGAGTTAGGATTTGATTATAATCGAGTATTTATATGTCATAATTCATTGATGGGATATTTTTTTATTATTTTAGGCTAGGAACAAGCCAATATTCATAAAAAAGGGATGACTCATGTTCAATAGAACTTCGGAGGCTTGATTCAAGGTATGTTATGGTTTTTTGTTTTCCCGTTTATCTTATATGATCTTGTATAGTGCTTCATTAGTATTGAATATGTAACATCTTGCAAATTAAAATAGCTAGGAAGAAACTTAGAAGTTTAAATGGTCAGTTTTGGAATGGATTAAAATTCGAGAATTTTCTTAAGTTAGGAAAAAGTAAATTTTTTGTTAACTTCAATGTCCATAAATCCTAGATCAGTATGAGTTAGAGGTAGTTTTTGATATGATTGGAAATCCATTGGATAGATCTTTCCAATGCCACCGAGATTGCGCAAATTCGATATTGTATGAGTGAAATATGCCCTTTAGATGTTTGGTTGTTGGATCAAGGAAATGTCCAATTCAGGATTTTAAAGGCTGTTTTGGTCTTTTCCTTATACAACCTAATTATTTTGTTTGTGGGTAATAAAATGGGGTCTAAAATGATCTTATTTATTTTATGCTTTTAAAAAATAAGTTAGGGTTTTGAAAGGAGAGAAAAGAAGAGGAGAAAAGAGGAGAAAGGAGAAGAGGAAGCAAGAACAGTCCAAATCGTCGAAGTTCGGGTTGTGGAATTCATCGGGGTGATCCCTAAAAACATATGTGAGATCATCTTGTGTTGGATCAGTTCACCCACACACCAACTATTTTAAATTCAGCAATTTGAGTAAGTTTGAATGATAAAAAGTGAAGTTATTGAAGAACATTGTTGAATTCTTGTTGGTTGAGTTGTTGGATGCCTAGTATTGATTTGATTCATGTTTACGGGTTTCTTTTGAGTTAAAGCAATTAGGTAATTAGGGTACTAATGATCTTATGTGTTTGGGGAAAGAACCATATAAAATTTGGAGGGTATAGAGATAAAAAACAAAGGAGAAAAGTCGAGAACACCTATTCGTATGGACTTGGTGTGCCATGCCTTCCATAGACCCACAAGGCAATCTCTATTCGTAGGGCCTTGGGGCGGTGGGCCCAGCCTAATAGTGCTTGATTATTTACATTGAAATCACCTAGATATAATTGAATAGTCCAATTTATCTAGTTGGGTCGTGATTTGTAAATTTGAAATTGAACCTATACTTATCATGTATGCCCTAAGACCTTACCTTCTAATCATATAACTAAATTAAGTACACATGTAACTGAACATAGATCATGATGAGTTGAAGTTAGAAATCATTTATGGGATGGTATGCCATTGATGCTAGCGCTTAGGGGTAAAGTCATTATGATGATATTTTCTTCTACACTTACACATGAATATGATAGGAGAAGCAAGTTATCTCACATAAATAAACTTTAGGTTGACCTAATAACCTAAAATGAATCAAGACATGATGGACTAGATTATCTTGAAGATGGATTTTATGATAACTTCTTTGGTGATAGAATTGGTGAAACAAGATCAATGCATGATATCTTGAAATGGTATATCTCAAGGGTAGATTGAGATAGTAAATCTCAAAGTGGCTTGGGTTGTAATACTCATGGTAGATTGAGATGTTGAATCACTCATGGAAGCTTAAGTTGAATCACTCATGGTAGCTTGAGCTAATGAACTTCATGGTAGCTTGGGATGGAGGAAATAAACTCTCTCATGTATTTCTTGGTCTTGTGTTTCTAGGATGCTTGATCATGATAGTTTGACTTGGTTTGGCCCAAACAATTTCATGGTATCTTTAGGGAAAGGACTATATTCTCCTAATGATAGCTTGAATTGCATGCTAGGTGCATTTCATGATATCTTATCTTGCATGCAAGGCACATTACATGAATTAGCTTGGGATTAGTTCTCATAATAGCTTAGGGTTGAGGATTCATGCTCCCCAACGCACTAGATTGCATCTATATGATTGGTTGAATGGTGGTTAGGATGGTTGTATCCTTCCTTAGTTAGATTGGTTAGTATGATGATTTGATTTCCATAGTGGTAGGTCTATTATGATAGTAAGTTGATCTTAATAGACAAGGTTTCAAGATAAAGTTATTCTTGATTAGTATTGGATAAGAAGGTAACTTAGTATGGGAGGGTCCGTATGGGATGCTATCCATACATTGCACAAGTATGATTTGAATCTATATATGACATGACCGTTATGATATGTATGCTTAGCTTGGATAGTGACTGTAGTTGCATTTCATGACATTATTGATTTAAGATGATAGTTCCTTGTCAATATAAATTAGGTCTACTGAAGAGTCCTAAGCTAAAATGAAAGGGAATAGGATAACTTCAAGATATGCTTGGTGTGTGAGGTAGAATGGGATGCTTCACATTTATTGCACAAGTGTGTTTTGAGGTGGTCTAAGGGCATAGTGCTCATATATTATGATGAATATAGGTCTTAATTATGATAGTGAATTAAGATCAAGAATGACCAAGATGTGTACTTAGCTTTGGTCGTAGTATTGGTATTCTACCTTCGTGTTTTGGCACAAGTATATTTGGAGATGGCTTATATCAAATAGTTCAATTTAAAAGTCAGAGGACAATGAGTTAATAAGCAATGGGAACGCTTATATGCTTTATTATGGCTTCAATTATGCTTATGTATTCATGTTATGCTTATGCTTTATCTCTTATGATTATATCTATTATTTGATACCTCTTCGTAGATATCTTATGCTATGATATGATAGTTTTCATACTTGGTACATTTCGTACTAACACATATTTTGCGTACATTCTAATCCAATGTAGGGTTTTGAGGATATTGAGTTGCTTGCAAGGATAGAGTTTCCAAGGCTTTCAAAAGGTGAAGATTGGTGAGTTGATGACACAACCACTATGATGTCTTTATATTCTTTTCTATGTTAGACTTTTTATGGGCTGTGGGCAAAGACTATTATACTCATGATGTCATAAATTGTTTTTGAGACATATTTTTGAAGTTTTATGAAATGATTCCGCAGTATGTTTTGAAAGAAAAGTTCTAATTTCGCACTACTTTATGTATATATTCAATTAATGACAAACATATAAGGATTGTACAAGACCTCTGAGAGGTAAAGAATGCCATGTTCCAACTTCAAGGATGCCTTAAGTTCTATGGTGTACTTTGGGTCATGACAGGACACTTCTTAGTCCTTCATTATAACATATCATCAATTAGAAAATATTCATAATATTATAACACTCATTCTAGATCATATAGACATCACATGAGCACCTTCACTTTATACATTCAAAATATACAAGATCACAAATAAGTCACCTCATCCTTCACTTTATGCATTCATATAAGCCATAATACCTTACATATATTCACATTATTTAATACAAACAAACACCCACATTATACCTTCACATCCACCAACAGAATCCTAACACTTTGCTAATACAGTTCACGAATAATAATATTGACAACAAGGCCAATGATCATCATCATAGAAAGCTACCACCCCTCCTTCACCACCCCCACTCCCTTTCCTCCTCCCCATCAATAGACTTTATATCTATTCTAATTAACTCAGGGAATTAGGTCAGCTTACCTTCATCAAATATGCAAGATCACCATTCTTTAACATCTCCAACAATTCACAATTTGATTACATAATTAACCATAGAAATCAACATAACCACATAATCTAAACTAAATTATATCATCATTAGATCATAACTCATAAAATCATTCATAAGACAAATTTAGAGATTTGAGAAGATCAAGGGTTCATGCAGATTTTCATAGGAAAACATCAATTGAACATCAATTTTATCATATCTAATAATTTGAAAACGTTTCACGCAAGAAACCATGACTTAGAGTAGAAATTGGACGTTTTCATCAACTTTTAAATCGCTTTGAAATTGTTTCTAAGGTGATATAAATCCTTAAATAAAGAACTCCCGTACCTTATTAGAATAAATCCAAAGAAATTCGAAGAACTCTATTAGAATCTACCATCTTACCTCGATCTTGACCATGAGCTTTCATGGAGTTTTTGGAGAGAACGTTTTGAAGGAAGGGTTTTGATTTAGGTTTTAGGGTCTAAAATAGGGTTTGACAACTTTAATACTCTCAAACTAAAACAACCATCCGTACATTTCAAAAGACTTGGGGTGAATAACCATATCACAACTAACATGGCCGAGTTGCAACAGGAATTTGCAGGACCAAATGACGCCATATCATCTACTAGCGGTAAATGGAATGACACCTCGTCATTGGGGTGAATCATTTGGGTCATAAAATCACCAACTTTCAGTCCCTTCAAGTGCAATCGACGCCCAAGGTTGACTGGATGTCCCTTGTGGACGTCGTTTGATACTGCCTCGCAGCATCCTGGCTAAGAGATGGGATCCTCCTCTAGGGCCCCTTGTGTGTCCTTGATGGAGTTGTACCCAGATGTTAAACACCTAAACATAATAATCTTGGTCTAGGGTCTCCTTCTATCAATATAGAAACCAAAAAACTCATGAAACATTCGAAGGCACACTAGCACACACAAGCACATAAATGACTAGTCTTCGAACGTCTTTATCTTTCCTTGACGTTTGATTTCAAAATTAACCGGACTGACCTATAAACACATTTACACATTCAATTATCTAGTTAAAAGACCTTAAACCACAAGTGAAGCTCTAGTTCAATCTAGTTCATTTTTAGGGTTGTATCAATATCCCCCACTTGGAAACATTTTTCCTCGAATGACACTTTGCACTTAAAAAATAACCAAAGGAAAAAACTTATAAATTTATGCATGCATTATCATAAACTATATACATAGTTATGAGGAGCATCACTCCACAACAAAAAGGTTCAAACAACTTCATGCAATTCAAGAAAGTAGAGCTACATTTACCAACTCCTTATGCATCATTCTTTATCATTTCTCATTCTATTGGAGAAACTTCCTACTCCAATTTACATCATGCTACTTTAAACATCCCTCAACACATCATGCAATTTCTCATCAAAACATAATCATGCAAAATTTCAATAAGTCACATTCAAATAAATTTCTTTATAAAGGTTTAACATGTAAATCTCTTTATAACATATTAGGCATGCTCAACAATTTAACTCATGAAAAAAATTTAGGCTTGCTCACTATTTCACTCATGAAGCAAATAGACAATCTACACTAAATGCACATGAACATGAGGGAATACATACATGAAAAAATAATTTTCTCTTTAGTAAAAGAATTCAACCAAAACATGCATATCATAAGGAGGATATTTGGAAACTCGTTTTTCAAAAAAGACTCCAACATGAACCAAGACACTAGGAACTCTTAGTTTTAGGCTTGAGTAGGCATATAAGGAAAATATAAGGATATATCACTCTAGGCACCCTTACTATTCACCGTTCCCCCCCACTCTGAAGAAACCCATGTAAGGTGAATTTGGACATACTATAAAGATATCTTTCAAGATACAACATTCCTTACTAGGAGAAACTCAAACTTACTCTTTCAAATATCACCTCCTCCCTCTCTAAGGTCGGATCAAAGCATCATCAAATCTCCTTAATCATCACACTAAGATCATCATCTCAACCTCCCATATCCCATCTAAAAATTCACACATAACCTCTTTTACTCTCCCTCAACCTCTACAACCAAACTTCTCAAAGGCGACACTCTAAAGAACATCATAGAAGGAGCAAGGGAAAGATAACATAAGCCACAACTCGTAGACATGATTATAAGAATGAAGAAGTGAAACTTTCTTAGCACCCAATAGTCTTCTATTCATAATGTGTCACTCTTTACATTTTAAACAAGACTCTACTAGATGTGATTTTTCAGACAACATAAGACACTCCTATAACATGCGTATGATACCACGTTTGTATTGACCGGGGAGCACCTCCTTAAAGTTACAAGGCGTAATGGACCTCTCGGATCTCCCATACATGCCACACGTATCAATTATTGCATACGATACTCAAAATAAGTATGAATTTAAAACTTTTAAAATAATTCTACCTTTACCATTTCCATTAAACCATCTATACTTTAGATTACGCCATATAGGATTAAGACCATAAAATACTTGAACTGAAGACTTAAAAGGAACAAGTGGGTCTTGTCCTCGAATCTATGATGCTCACTAAAACTTTATCTTCAACCCTTATAAACCTATCCATCATTCTGACATATGAAGAACTCCAATCCCTACACTTTTGTCAAAAAGGAAAAAGAAGGGGTTAGCATATTTAATGCACTAAGTATGGAAGCCATGTAAAAACAATAAAAAAGGGATATTTAGTATGGAAACATGCATTCATGACAGTTTGATTAAAAGTTTCACAATATGCGTTTAAGAGACATAATAAAATTCAAAAATCACATATAAGACATATTCAAATAGTCCACAACCTAAAAAAGGTTATCCTAAGACCCCGCCTAGGTAAGATATGAAGTAGCCGCCCATACAATTACTTCACACACACCTAGGTGATCCTGAAGACCACCCAAAGTATGGATATTCCTTTTCATCACATAACACTTAGTATTTATCAAGTAAGACTTTTCATCATTTATAATATCTACCTAAGGTTACTTTAAGACTCACTGGAGTAAGTCACGAAGAGACCGCCCATACACCCTCTTCGAGCACACCTAAGCTATCCTTAAAGCTACTCTATATTAGAACCTTTCTATTCAACGTGCTTTAAATAAAACAACATTATTCATTAAATCCATTTAAGAGACAACTAAACAATTAGGGGACTTCACATAATGGTCTTGGAAGACATAGGGAACTCATTCTAGCATCTTCAAGGCCAACTCATGCCATGTTCTGATAATGTCTTGTTCCACTACCTACACGTTGTAGAACCTAGCCAATACTATTGTATACGACCCAAATGATGAGAATACACATTAAATAACATAGACCATACAAGCTAGGTATGGAATTCAGTGTCAAAAGGCCCCACCCTGTGGAAGGTATTCTATTTGCAAAAGGTAGAACTAGGAATCATCCCATGTTGGCACATGGTTAAAGGATATCAAGGGCTTCTTTGTACTCTCAATACTTATGTAGAGCTACTACCACAAGAATATCCACTTGGTGCTTTGCTATTTTTCTCATAGAGTAAGCTCATTCTAATAAATGTATTTTAGAAGGTACCATTTCTTAGTCTTACCAACTCATTATACCCTACCAAAAATGGGCCCACTAGGACTTCCACTCAAGGTCTATTAGGATAGCTCATTCATAATCTTCTTTTCATATTAAAGGTTCCATAGAAGTCTTTCATACAAGGGGACCACTCTAGATCTACCAATCCTAGACTTCCATTAATTCATACACACATTCACACACATGAAAAGGGTTCCTAAGCCTACCAAGTTAAGAGATCACATCCACATAAGTTTCATGTATCAAGAAGAGGGACCTAGGTCTACCAATCGAGAAACAACATTCATCATATCACTTAGTCAATATCTTACAAGTACCAACTAGGGACAACTAAGTCTACCAAGATAAGATACCATATAATTCTATAAGGATACTTATTAATCCTTCATTATCAAATATTATCAATTAGAGAAGACTTATAATACTATTGCACTCATTCAAGATCATATAGACATCACATGATCTCCTTTACTTTATACATTCACATTGCACAAGATCACATATACATCACATCAATTAAAAAAATCCTTAAACTTGGCATTTCGTCTAAGCTATAACACACCTTTAAATATAGTCAATTACCGTTATAACAACTTCACATTATACCTGCACATGAAACCCTACATGACTAATACAATGCCATTTAAGCCGAAAAAAAAGGCTATAGATCATCATCTTAGACACACATTAAAGAAACCTCCACATAAAGTAGGACCTACATAGCAATATCAGTTCGATATGAACCGACAATTAAACTAAGGGAAGTAGGTCAAAAGACCGTCTTCAATAGCCAAGACCACCACCCAGGCGGTAAACAGCGCCAACAAGGAACAAGAGAAGACAGGATGAAACCAGAGAAAGGAACAGTACAACAGATTAGGTAAGCAAGGCGAGCACAAGGAGAGCATGAGAAATTAATTATCATAAAGCTAAATTTAGATATATTAATAAAAACAAGGGATGATCAAGGACATTACCTTCACCTTGAAAAAACACCAATTTAACGTCAATTATATCATACACAATCATTTGAAAACGTTTCATGTAAGAACCCCTGATTTATGGTAGACATTGGACTTTTTCATAAACTTTGAAATCATTTTGAAATTTACTAAAATGTGATAGGAATCCTTAGATAAATAAATACCATACCATTGTAGAAGAAATCCAAAGATATTTGAATAAGAACTCCATTGGAATCATCAATTCTAGCCCATCTTGAACTTGAGCTTCCATGTTTTTTTTTAGATAACTTTGGGAGGGAAGTGTTTTGATTTAGGTTTTAGAGTCTTAAAGAGGGTTTAATAACTTTAATACTCTTAAAATACCTAAATACCCCTAAAACTACCGTTCGTACATTTTAAAAGACTGGGGTGAATTCACCCCTAACTTGGCCGAGTCGCAGCAGATTTCTAGGCCTAAACGACACCCTACAATCTACTGGTCGTAGATGGAATGACGCACCATCATTGATGTCCTTCATTTGGGTCAAATAATCGTTAATTTTCATTCCCTGCAGGTCCAATCGATGCCCAAGGTTGACTTTTTTTCCAATGAACGACTGCTCGTCCCTTGTGGCCGTCGTTTGACACTTTCTGGTGGCATCTTGTCTAAGAGATGATATGCTCCTGTATGGACCCTTGTGGGTCCTTCATGGAGTCATACCAAGATGTTAAACCCCTAAACATTCTATTCTAGGTCTTAGTGTCCCATACTATCAATCTAGACACCAAACAACTCATAAAACATGTAAAGCCACAATAGCACACACAAGCATATAGACGACTAGTCTCAAACATTTGTGTTGTTCTTTAATGTTTGACTTCAAAATCAACTGGAGTGAGCTATAAACTTATTTAAACATTAAATTATATAGTTAACAACCCTTAAAATACAAGTGAAGCTCTAGGTAAACCTAATTACTTTTTATCATTGTAACACCATCAAGAATAAATATCCCCTTTTAAAGATTAATGATTTTCAACCAACTTCAGGATGCTTCTTGCTTCTCAAAAATTGATCTCGAGTAAGTCTACCATCAGTTTAAAGTTACGAAATGTAATATTCAAAATACAATATTTAGAACCAGGATATGGAAATATGAAGTTTTTTAATGATAACGTGGTTTAAGTAATCCACCAAAAGTGTTCCTGGATCTTATAAACTCATCTTCAACCCCTATTTAGATATTTTTTTGTTATCATCTTCATTGATGACATACTAAGCTATTTAAGGAATCAACAAGATCACGCTAGTCACCTCAAGATAGTCCTTCAGACATTGAAAGTGAAGAAGTTGTATGCCAAGTTCTCAAAGTGTGAGTTTTTTCTTGAGTCTATGGAATTATTAGGCCACACTGCTTTTTGTTATGGAATTACAGTGGATACCCAAAATATAGAAGCAGTTCAGAGTTAGTCTAGGCCCACTTTTTCAGTGAGTCTCTTGAGTTTGATAGCTACTATAGATGGTCTGTTGAGGGGTTTTCATATATTTCATCTCTTTTGACTAAGTTGATTGAGAAGATAGTTAAATTTAAATAGCTTGAAACTTGTGAGAAATGTTTTCAGGGATTGAAAAAGAGGTTGACTATTGCCCCATTGTTGACCTTACCGGAAGGTACTCAAGATTTTGTGGTGTAATGTGAAGCAATCAATAGGTTCTTTGGGATGTGTTCTGATGCAGAAAGTCAAAGTTATAGCTTAGCTCGAGACAATGAGTGCATGAAAAATAATTATCAACCTAGACTTAGAGTTGACATCCATAAGTGTTGGCCTTGATTGAAATATGGCGTACTTATTTGTATGGGTTGTTCATGACTTATATCATATTCAGTGATCATAAGATCGAGACAAATTTATATATCTAAAAGCTTAATCTCATGAAACAAAAAAGTTGTATTATGGGTGCTTACTGCTCTTTTTGAGAAAGATTAAGAAAAGTTCTGTAGAAGAAGGTGCATAACTTTACACGATTAGGGGTTGAATTAAATGAATTAACATAATTGACGGATTAAGTTAATTATGAAGAAGATCGGAATCACATTAGTGTAGAAGTAAAAAGGAATATAGAAAAGAAAGACTCATTGGCAGAATTTAAGGGAAATGTCATAAGCAAAAGGTCATGGTTTTATAAAAGGGGGAGATGGGTATGAGATATCAAGGTGGTGGTTTGTTACCACTGGTAGATAATTAAATTACTTTAAAAGTCACCCATGAAGGGTGTTGGGATATTTGGTAAGAAGGGAAATCAGTTTGTTATGAGAAGAAACTAGAGAAGCTAAAAAGGATAGGAAGACATATATTTGAATCCGGAGAAGTTCCAAATTGAGGTACTAATCCTTTTCTTGTCATTGATATTAAGTTGGCATGTTGTGTTTATATTTTGATGTTAGGCTTAATGTAAGATGTTACACCATAATCCTAGTAAAAAGTAGTGTCGTTCGAGGATAAATGTTCCAAAGGGGGAGATATTGTAACATCTCGCAAATTGAAAGCTAATTAGAATCTTTAAAGTGGAAATAGTCATCTTTGGAAAGAATTAAAATCTGGAATTTTTCTTAAGTTAGGAAAAAGTGGGGTAAACGTCAAACGACCATAACTCCTGTCTCAAGATAATTTAGATGAAGTTCTTGATATTATTGGAAAACCCTAGGTTAAATCTTTCTAATGCCGCCGAGTTGTTTCAATTTTGAAATCGTATGAGTGAGAAATGTCCTTTGGAAGTTGGGCTGTCGGATAAAGAAAATGTCCAAATCCAGAATTTTAAAGTGTGTTTTGGTCTATTTGTTAGTCAACCTAATTAATTTTTTTTTGGTTTATAAATTGGGGTCTAAACTGATCTTGTTCCGTTTAATCTTTTAGAAAAATAAGTTAGAGTTTTTAGAGAAGAGAAAAGAAGAGGACTTAAGAGGAGAAAGGAGAAGAGTAAGCAAGAACGTTCAAGATCGTCGAAGTTCGTCTTGTGGTATTCGCCGGGGGTAATCCATAAAATGGTATGTGGGATTTTATACTGTGGTGTAAGTTCAACTACACACCAACTAGTTTAAATTCAGCGAATTTTTTAGTAACGGTTTTGAATGAGTTAGTGAATTTCTGAAGAACATGTTGGAATTTGTTGTTTGGTTGAGTTGTTTAGATGAATAGTGTTGATTGATTCGTCTGTGTTTGGGTTTTTTCCGAGTTAAAATATATTGGGTATTGTTTATAGGACTTATTTAGTGTTGGAAGAAAGATCCAGGAAGTTTTTATAGGGTTTTTAGAGATGAAAAAACAGAGGAGAAAAAATCGAGAAACGCATGGCCGTAGGCCTTGGGGTCCACGCCTCCAATATCCCAAAGGATAATCTCTATTCAGAGGGATTGGGAGGGAACTCCAGGAAGAGACTTATCTTGGCCTATGAAGTAGGGGTTGTGATCCCAACGCCTCTAAGACGCTGCAAAGGATGCATGTTCCCCAATTCATTCCTCACCTGTTCGTACTAGTTACTAAGTGATGTACCCGTTTTATTAGTGATTCTCAACAGTACGATTAACTAATAACTCAAATTCATCAATTAAAGATGGATATCCTTAACCTTGAATCCCTAATCAAATTCAAGAAAGCTAAGATCTTAAGTCTAGAAGTTTAGAGGTAAGCAAAAGCCACGTTTTTAGCGGTTTCGGAGAATCATAACACAGTTTAATTTAGTTTAAGGCTAAAATTTCAATTTAAAGGGAAAATAGTAAGGATTTGAAGTCTTCCTTTAATATGAAATATATGGTAAGTAATTATTCATAAGAGTTCATTTAAGTACTCAAGTTTTAAGCTAAGTTAGAAAGAGTAAACAGGTTAAAGTTCATTCTTCAAATTATCTATGGGGAATAAGTATTCTCAAAGAGATTGAAAATCGTTTTAATTTAAAAAAATAAAGGAAACTAAGTTTTCTAAAAGCCGTTTGGTTCGTCTTAGGAAAAAAAAGTTGTATCTTTATAAAATAAAAGCTAGGAGGAAAAACTGTTATTCCATGATAGCTTTTGAGCTATGTTTGACGATCACTAAATCTCAAATCCACATGAACAGGTGTGTTTTAAAAAACTATAAGATAAGAATATTTAGGGAAGTAGTAGATCGAGCACCAATGTGGGATTCAAGTTTTATATTAATTAGGGTCTCCATCCAAAACCATGTAGCATTTCATGGGTTAGACCAAAGGGTCATACTTTTGAGATTGAATGACTTTCATAATTGAAATAACTTGACTAATGGAATCCATTAGGTAGTAAGTCCTATACTATGTCAAGGTACTAAGATTGTCGGGAAGCGCTGGGCCGAGTATCGAGTAGTAAGTAATGCTTCTCATCATCTAGCACTATAAGTGACGGTTATACAGTTAGAAAAAATCCAAACCTAGTTGCAATGGTGTTCCTCAAGAGGTCCTTCTTAGTATAATGGGGGTATGAGTTCAGTCTGCCTGCGATGATATATCCTTTATTATAATTAAATTTGACATCATTTTATTTTTGTAATTTACATTTACATTTAGAAGTTATTTTGTTATCTTTGTATACACCAAGAGTTTACATCATGCGTTTTAATGAATTATCTGTATTATGACTTTCTTTTAAAACCGATTTATAATTAAATAGTTTCAATTATGGTAATTTGATGAGTAATAAGAGCCAAGATAAGCTTTCATTATAATCCCTTTAAAGGCATTATGTTGTTTCAGAAATCTCCAATGATTACTCGTTAATGTAATATATTGATGCTAGTTAGCCTGCATCGTATCATGATGCAGACGTAGGTAACTAGGATCAACATTGGGTGTACCATTGATCAAGTGTGCAACTTAGAGGCAGTTGGTGAGCCTTCATTCGTTTTGGAGGACCTTTTTATCATTCAATTGATTTTTTTTTTGTTTTTAGTTTTTCGGATGATTGGGGGTCATGTCCCAACATCCCTCTTTATTTTAGAGGCTTCATAGACATATAGCGTTATTTTCCTTAGTCATTTCATTTCACTTGTAAACGATTAACACTTGAGTTTCCACTTTAGCTATGTATTATTTTTGAGTTATTTCTTGAGTTACTATATTGTATTTAAGTATTATGTTGGTTAATAAGCCAAGAACAGAGGGTTTGCTCAAGGTAAACAATGGTCTGGGTGTGCCAATCAAGTGCAGGGTATAGGTTTGGGGTGTGACACTAATTATAGATACATGATTAGGTAAAAGTAAAGAGTTGTGATTTGAAAGGTTCAATGAGGGTCAAATCCCATGCAATGAGATATTACTGAGTGTGTACAAGTTAATTGTTATCCATAAGTGGTTTGTGATTGTGATTGTTGTGGATTGGTTGCTCTAGTTCTATGCCTTGTAAGGAATATCACATAGTTGTCTCGTATACCACATCTGGCATATACTAATGGTTAGCTTTTATACCATATATGTTACGATGATTTAGTGAAACAATTTGTTCTGGTACTACACCGATAGACTAATGATTTATGTGTAGGTTACATGAGAGAGCCTAGTTGAGTTGTTCTATGGTTGTTCATTTTTTATAGGCATATAAAAAATGGTGAGTACTGAGAGTGAGGGTTAATATATAACAATGATTTAATGATATAGTTTCTATTTACCGGATGGTTGTAGTTTTATTTTTTTTTCATATTTCATACAATTAGAACTAGCCGATGATCTTATCAATAGATGGTGGTTTGTGTATTGATACCCAAATTTCTCTTTCTTTATTGAGTACATGGTTATTAAGTATATCAAGACTAAGCTTACGCTTCGGTTGTTTTTATATCCTCTTTATCGTTCTTGTCACTCTTTTAATAGAGAGTTTTAGACTGTTGATATCTTAGGGTTTTTTCTAGGTTTGCATCCATTTTATTGAACGGACGGGATTCTAATGATATAAAAGGAAAATGGGTAAAACGTTAAGGGTTGAAAAACCTATTGGTAGATTGGAATTGGTTATCAACCTAGTTCAGGATTCGGATGAAATAGGTGTCATAATGGTGTAGAAATATGGTTAGCACTGAGCGAGTTATATATAATTTGGATTACATGAAAGAGATAGAGGGGACTTTTTTAAGGGGATCTGACACTTTATAAAATTGAATGACTTCGATGTGAGTAGAACTCCAGAATTGATCTTAGATGTGAATAGTATTTTTAGAGTGGGTTGGTTTTTTTGGTTTTCAAGATGTGGTGAAAATGGATGGTCTAGTCTAGAATTATAAATATATTACTAGTTCCAGGGAAAGCAAGCATAATGGGATTTTGGTCGCGTTGGGGGGGCCTCTACAACGGGGTGATGCCCGTTGTAACGTACTCGACGCGACTTGAGGTCCTTAGAAAAAAACCCTAAACCACCTAATTATGCACTTAAAAATTTTTGAACTAAGGAACGAACCCCATTGACTCCTACTCATTTTTCACCATTCTTGAGGTTAATGTTATGATTTTCACTCCCCAAATCTGCATTTCAATCCGCCGAATGTAATAGAATGTGAAATTAATGACGGGGGAGAATTTTTAATGAAGCATTGTTGGGAATGGAAAACCTAGTTTGGGTACTTGAGATCATGGGTATGATCAAGGGTTATTAAAATTGTTAGTAATTTGGGTAATTAGGGATTATTTATTGATTCCTGCGTTATACTGATTGTGTGTAGACTAAGAAAAGTGGAATGAATAACAAAAAGGGAAGTGTCAAAATTTTAGGTGTTTCAGGCTTGTTTTGAGGTAGGTGATGGTTGTGATTCGATGTTTGTGTGGTGTACATTTGGTCTTCCTTCATTATGATACTTGTATGTATAAGAATGTTGCATTATTCGTCATATTTGTTGTAAATGAGATAGCGGAATGACTGTATTCCATTAATCACTACTTGATTATATGACTTGAAGAGTATACTTGTGTTTGTGATTGTGGTGTGTTGAAGGATCAAATTTTCATATTTCAGCATAACTAACTGGGTTTATTCACCATGTTCAAGCATAAAAATTGTATAAGATGTCATTGTTCTGCATAATAGGGTTTGGGTTACCATAGTATGGTATGCTCCAGTTAGGTGTGGGATTTCTATGAAAGGAGCCAACTACGTGACATAATTTTGTTATATTGAAAAATGTGAAGTTGAGTTTTATTCTAAATGTTATAATATCCTTATATTCGATATATGCATTGTCACCTGTATCAGTAAATGATTGAATTTCTATGTAAACTTGGGGGGATGAACGCGCATGATCCTACCCATACAATTTTAAATTGATATGACTTCTACCACTTGCTTTTTTCATTTTGTTGGTATAGTAAATCTTGCAAGGAATATGGAAGACATCGTCTAGAGAACAGATGATTGTTGAATTCAAGGTGAGTCAATTCTTTCGGGTTCCCAGAGTTTCCTTTCGTAACATGTACACAATTCAACTTAAATTTCTAGTAGTAATTAGTTTTGAGTTTGGGGTAGATCTAATCTTGTCAAACTTGTTGAGATTCAGATGTTTCCTACATGACTTTAGGGTTATAGGGTTAATTCTTCTACATTGATTTAGTTTGATAGAACTTTGTTAGTAGTTTAATGGAACTTTATTTTTCTCTAGTATTTATGCTTAGTTTTTAGTTAGTTGTGTTATGGGCTCATAAGTAGGGGTTTTACCAATGGTGAGTAGTGTCGGTGATTCTGACGGGCTTGGGTCTGTTAAAGTTGGTTATTAGAGCTTAGTTAATTACTCTTAATATTAGAAATGATTTAGAAGAGTCGCAGAAATTGTACGGGGAAGACGTTATTTGTAGGTGAGGGGACAAAAAGACTTCTTAAGGCAATTTCTATGTTTTCTTTAGCTACTTTGTCATAGAACCTACCCCATAAGTTTTGATGATATTTGGTATCTTTTCAATTCCTATTGG